>MU191862.1:381-32832 GCA_016904865.1 Pissodes strobi
GCAAATCTTTAACACCTCATAACTTTCCCCAGAAAAGTGTGCAAAATTTATAAATAGGTGTGCAAAATTAATTAAATCTAGCAGCATTAAAAGATTTCAACATTTTGAAAAACGGGGGGGAAAATGCGAATTTTTAACACCTCATAACTTTCCCCAGAGAAGTGTGCAAAATTTGAAAATTGGTGTGCAAAAATGTGCAAAATTAGTTGAACCTAGCAGCGTTAAATGATTTCAGCTTTTTGACAAACGGGGGGGGAAAATGCAAATATTTAATACCTTATAACTTTCCCCAGAAAAGTGTGCAAAATTTGAAAATTGGTGTGCAAAATTAGTTGAACCTGCCAGCATCAAAATTTTTAAACTTTTTGATAAACGGGGGGAAAATGCAAATCTTTAACACCTCATAACTTTCTCCACAGAAGTGTGCAAAAATTGAAAATAGGTGTGCAAAATTAGTAGAACCTAGCAGCATCAAAATTTTTCCACATTTTGACAAAAGGGGGGGGAAAATTCAAATTTTTAACACCTCATAACTTTCCCCAGAAAAGTGTGCAAAATTTGAAAATAGGTGTGCAGAATTGTGCAAAATTTGCCGAATCGAGTGGCATAAAAATTTTTCAATTTTGGAAAATACGGGGGGGAACGGTCAAGTTTGCCCCCCCGTATGAAAAACAGCTCGTTTTCCTTGTGTGGGTGTGCAAAATTTTATTTCATATTCAGTTTTTCTAAAACTTTATCTGCTTGCTTAATATTATTAGCAACTTGATCAGTAAAATAAAGTTTTAGGGCATTATATTGGTTTAAAAGTCTTTTTACTGCACTCTCTAATGAAAGCCAACGGGTTTGGCTGGAGTAAGATTGACAAATTCCTGAAACTCTTTTAATTCCTCCACTCTTTTTGGACTATTTGCAAAATAGTTGTAAACCTAAAAATGTATTCAGAATTTTTTAAAATAAATTGATCTTATTACTTATTTTTAATACAATTTACCTCCCTTGTTAGTTGTTCAACTTCTTCTGGCAGTTTTTGGCATGCATAGGAAGCACAAAGATGGAAGCTGTGGCAAATACACTTTACTGTGAATATGCTTGGTATGTTTTCCGGTAATCTACTGACTAAGGAATTTCTAATACCCACCAAACCCAATAAAGTTTGTTTTATATGGTATGTTGTGCTTTGTAAAAAAATTTATAACCACCTCAAAAAGTGCAGCTCCTGTGGTTTCTACTACCGGTACCAGGTCCAAAAAATTATATTCTACTTTATTGTCAATAGACATTCTAACTACTAAACACAAATGTTTGACGGATGAAATATCAGTGGATTCGTCAGCTATTATACTGAATTTATTATTTTTCATGAGATCAATCAAATACGCCTTTTGAGAGGCTCCTGTCACTTTTTTGATGACCCTAGTTATTTTGGTTCTTCCTGCTTTCATTTGTTTTGCTATTTCAGAATCTGTACACACAGCATTTAGATAATCAATAAAATGTTCCATTAAATTCATTGGCAGATTATGTTCAGCCAAAAAACCTGCTGTACGTAAAATACCTTCTTTCGCCTTTTCTTTGACGCTTATTTTACTGGTACTTTCAGCAAACATATCAGCTATATTTTGTTGCCTATTACTACTTGCGTGAGCTTTTTGAACTGATTTTTGATGTTTACCAGATTCTAAATGTTTACAAAGTTGTACTTTTCCTGCGCCTATGTTAATGTCGCATCTACATATTTTACACCTACAACAAATACCCGTTTTGAAAAAAAAAATTTTGAAAAAAACAATGTTCCCTTCCTACTACATCCCACCCAATGAAACCCAGGTAATTTCGCCCAGTCTTTTCTAAATTGTTGTTTGTATACCTTTCTCTTCTTAGCAGAACTAGGCCCGGGAAGGTTTTGATCAGATTCACTAATACTGATTCACTAATACTACTAGTATCACTATCACTTAGCACCATAATGTATAATTTATTTCTCTGTTAACAGTATTAAACAAGTAAAACCAATTGTATCCAGTACGTACTTAGCAATCCAATGTTGATGTCGATTATTACTTTCGGGGATTTCCAGATAAGGACGGGGAATAACCGCGCATTTGCACATAACTCTCAGTCAGACGGCGCGATGTTGCAATTTACGATTATTAAACACAATCGAATGATGCCACAGTTGTACATTTTTGGCAACACCTTTCTTGTGGCGTTAGCCGAATTCCTTTATACTTTGTTATGTACAGTTTATAGTGAATCTCCAAGTAATTTTTAAGAATGATTTATTTTTACCACCATAAGCTAAAAAGCATGAGATTTTGCGACGAAATAATGATAACATGAGATATTTTTCAAAAACATGAGAGCATGAGACCTGGCATCACTGCTGCCTTGAATAATTTCTTTCTTCGAACCTGGCGGCAAAACCACATAATAAAAGTGGGCGGTAACACATACCGAATTCATTTGAGATTACAAGGGTAGAAACTGTTTTATTTCTTTATTTGACACACTATTGTTTACAATGCCGACTTGAGACAAAAATATATTGAATTGAAAACGATTACAAACGTTTTCCTTTACGAGTGAAGAGTTGCTGAATTGTAATATATTGTAGTGACAGTACTGTTGTACAGGGTGTCCCAAATTCGAGCCTCATCATTGGTATCTCGGAAACTAGAAGAGATACGAGATCGGTTAAATGGAGGCAAAGTTGCGCAATTTGATGCTGATCAAAATGCCACCTTAAAAGTTAAAACATTCCGAATAGTTCCGAAGATATTTAGAAGAAAAACGAATATTCGCGATTTAATTTTTATTTTTTTATGACTATATTTGAATGATATAACAAAATAAATTTCACATCCTCATTGCTACTTTTTCTGTTCTACAAGATGCTGTTATCAGATTTTCAAACCGACGTTTCGTCTTTGAGCTGCCATAATCAACTTTGTTTTTTTAAATACGGCCCTGGATTTTTTATTACGGACTTTAAGAGCTTCTAATGTCCCAAAACCAATAGTGTATCGCACTTATTCGATAAAATCATTTTAAGGATTTCCTGGTAAAATCTTACCAAAAATATGTATTCTGTCTCTCTCTAACACATGACTTGTTATGGAAAATGCCATTAATATGAATTTTTCGAATAAGTGCCATACATCATTGGCTTTGGGACTTTAGATGCTCTTAAAATCCGTAATAAAAAATCCAGGGCCGTATTTAAAAAAACAAAGTTGATGACAGCTCAAAGACGAAACGTCGGTTTGAAAATCTGATAATATCATCTTGTAGAACAGAAAAAGTAGCAATGAGAATGTGAAATTTATTTTGTTATATCTATTCAAATAGAGTCATAAAAAAATTAAAATGAAATCGCGAATATTCGGTTTTTTTGCAAAAATCTTCGTAGGTTTTCGGAATTTTTAAACTTTTAAGATGGCATTTTGATCAGCATCAAATTGCACAACTCTGCCTCCATTTAACCGACCTCGTATCTCTTCTAGTTTCCGAGATCCCAATGATGAGGCTCGAATTTGGGACACCCTGTACAGGATCGAATTAAGGGATCGTCCGTCTAGGTTTGGACTAAGGGGTTTTGAAGAACTGCCATATGCTAATTTAAATGCACAAATTGGGTTGTACCCCGGGTGAAATAAATCGATTTTGAGATTAATTATGGCTCATTCATTCTACATACATACAGGGTGTTATCACCAAACTATGCGGTGAAAAACGATAGTATCTACTCCTGTTGGGGTGTTTCCCCAACAGTAATGTTTATTGGGATATATTTTAAAATAATTTAATTTTGCCTTTTACAGAGTTTAAATCACTTTTCATGTGTTATTTTATAATTGGTGGTTTCTTATGGACCATCTGTACTTAGGTTAAGATGCTTTGATCATAAGTTGTATAAACTTGAATCAATAAAGCTATTTTTGACTTTGACTTTGTGATTAGCCCCCACCCTTTTTTTCTTCTTCTGTGGCTTTAACTTAAAAACAATAAAAAAAAATTAGCTCATAGTCATTATGCAGAATTTAGTGCTCTATCGAATGACTCCAAACCGACTACTCTTATCTCTTACCGCTTTTGAGAAAAACAACAAAACTAAAACAATCCACTTATCAAACTTGAGGGGGGGGGGGGGGGGGAGAGGGGGTCAGCATGGCTTTTTGAGATGGGTCTGTTTAAAAATTTACTAGTGTTGACACACTCGATCCACTTTAGAAAGGATTTGCTTTTACTCAAAAACCGAAGTATGGAACCCTCAAGTCACTATACTATTAAGACAATCTAAAGAAATTTTGAACATTCATTTCATATTAGTCTCACCAAATAAGACTCTATATTAAATTAATTCTTCAGAGATCTTCTTTAGAGCAATGTTTGATTCCATTTTTAGGTACATCACTGACTTGAGGTTTACTAGGTTCCTTGCAGATGTTGCAGATGAATTTTTAGACATTATATCGGAGAGTCTAGATGGTCTGCAAACTGATATCGGTAAGCATTTTAATAAAAATGTCCTGACAAATCATACTGCATAATTATATAAAGTTCTAGTAAGTTTTATTGAAGAAGATTGGTATTCAATTAAAAAATCATTAGGTTTGTCATAATTTCAAAATATTTCTAAAACTTTAGCATTTTCTAATATCAATATGTGCTACTAGATGCAGCTGATTTTCACTTGCTCATTTTCAGTATTTTAAACTGTTTTGAAAATATCTTTTTATATACGTTTTGTTATTCATTGAACAGTTACTTAATACTTTTATATGTAGGGCTACTTTTGTAGACCGATTATTTTCTCCACATCTCTGTGATCATTTGTTCATATACACATTCTTTCTGTAGGCTTGTTACTAGTGCAACTTCATGAAGTCCTGACACGGGAAGAACAACTTGCCAATGAACTGACTATGGTCCAAGGAATGATGCAAACATTGCTAGCAGCTCAGGTTTCTACAGAACTTAACACTACAACACAGTATAAAGTGGATAAACTAGGTGGAAATAATGATATTTTATCAAAATAAAGATATTTTTTTAGAATATTACTTGTTTGCATATTAAATTAAAATAATATTTACACCTGATTTAAACTTATTTACTAAATTTTTATAAATTTTATTTTTTAGATATATTATCTAACCGCAGTTGAATCACTTCCAATGTGTTGTATAGTTGTTGTAAATCCTCTTCCCCTAGTTCTAGAATAACATTTTCTGTTCTATCTTTATTATTTAGCTGCAAAATAAAATTGTTCCTTATTTATCTATAAACATTGCGGTTGTATATTGGCCCATACTTAATATTGTATATTGACCCATACTTAATTTTAAAATCTGAACATATTTTAATTATGATGTTAAACTACTTTACCCTAGTTAGGTCTAGCTGAACCCTTGCACTAGGAAGGGCCAATTTACTGCCCATATCTGACCCGACCTGCAAATTCAATTCCCAGCACATATTGTTCAATTTACTGCGGTTCTCAAAGTCCCCTAAATCTTTCTTAGTTTCTAGAGACCATTCCTTAATAAAAATCTCGGCCTTTTCTTGGTCAAAACCTAAAATATCCACCAAGTCCTTTTGCAGTTCTGTAGGCTTCAGGATAACCTTGCTACTTTGCTTATAAATATATGCTATACTTTGCAAAAGTAATTGCAGTTGATTTTCATTCAGTTTAAGGGTATCCTGGAGCTTTTGGAGCTCAATTTCTGTGAACAACTCGTCAGTTGCGGAATTCAATATGTGATTTAAGAGAAGCTTATATTTTGTGTTATTTAGGTTGTTTATAAGCGATATTCCTTGTTTTAACCTAGAAAATGTATTTTTAATTTTTTGAAAGCCTATTTCTGAATTTTACAACAAACCTGCTATTTAACGTTATCCATTGCACATAGTTCATTTCCATTTCTTATTTATTCTCCTTTACCTCTATTGTTTTGTTTTTCTTTTTCTTTTTAATGATGAATGATGACACTGACATTAAAATTAAAACGTCAATGTGATAAGCGTCTGGGTGCACCGGTATGGATTTCATCCTTTATTGGAATATTGAAGATTGCGTGCACGGGCAAGATGCATGAGTGTTGGTCCACACGCATACGTGATCACGGATCCGTTGTGCCCACGTGACCAACTACATCCAATTGTGTATCAGGAGAGCGAATTCACTCTCCGTCAAGGTCAAAACTGATGAAAGTTGGTTAATTTTAACTTTTTCTTTTTCGGTATACGCATAGAAATAGGACTCCTAGAAGGCTAATATATAAGAGTATATAAGCAGATCTACTCACGAAGGAAGAGAGACAAAATATCCATGTGTAAGACAGAAACGCTGAGTTTCGTAGCTTTTGCGCGTGCCTGTCTGTATAAGGGTATGTTGAGTATTAAGTTGAAGGAATTTTTCTCAAATAACACCGAAAACGAATTATAGTACTATGAAACACACGGCAATAATAAAAATCACAAGAACTCTTTACAAAACTGAACATCGAAAGTCGAAAAGCAAAGAAAACAAGAATTCATGATGGCGTCCGATCGGGTCCACGTCCTTGCAATCTCGCAACGTTGCCAAGTATAAGATATGTAAAGTACTAGGTTTTAACGTAACATAAAAATTATTAACATAATCAAAAATCTTAGCAACATATACTTCGAAAATATTAGAGTAAATTTATAATAGGAAACAGATTTTAAAAAATTCCGTTTCGGAGTTTACTTCCCACGTTTTTCAGTAGTCATCTAATTAAAATACACATAAAACGGTAAATTTCTCCTAGTTTGGCAACGGTGTTGTTATATAAACTGCATGTAAGCAAGTAAATATAAGGTCTTATTTACATGCCCGCGCAAGCGTATTATCACCCAACCCCTATTGTTTTCTCCCTTTCTCCATGAGGGACATCTCACTCTATCAGCCTTCTAGGAGTCCTATTTCTATGGGTATACGTATCCGTTTGAGTGTGATGGTTGCGACTGAGTGACAGAGAGATAAATTAAAAAATTTTTATTTTAGCAAGATAATGTTTAGTTGATAAAATTAATGAAAAATAAATACTTAATATAAAATGGAATAATCTTCCTATAAATGTGGATGCTGCGGTTGGGTTATTCACTCTGTCTGTGAAAACTATTTGGAACATATCCGTTTTAAAAATCGGTTGATACCTAATAACAGTGTCATTAGTATGGAAAAACATTCCAGATGATATTCTAAAATAATGAAAAAAATTAGATTGGCCATCTTCCAACTTGCGAAACAATATATTTCCATATCCATAAAGTTTTCGTGCTACCTCAGTAAAAATTGGTCTTGTCCATATTGTCTTGCATATGGGGGCTTAGAATTTTCTTCGTTTATTTTTGCTAAATATGCTACATATGCCAATCACGTATCACGGAAGTTCCATGTGGATGGGCAATATTCAACGTTTGCGTTTCACGTATACAGATATCCGTGATCACGTATGCATGTGGACTAACACTTAATCTCCGAGGGGGGGCGCGAGGCCCCCTTGCCCCCCCTTATATACGCCCATGCCGGCAACCTCTAGTTCCGAGGGGGGTGGTCTAGTGGTTAGATGGCTGCGCTTGTATGTGAATCCTGTGATATGCCGACAGCGGCATGCGATTTAACACGTTCGCTGCCGGCTTCAAATTGGTAGCGACCCCCAATAACCGTACGATGCCTTTTAGGCTTTGATGGTCTGGGAGCTTTACTATCCATAATTCCTTGAGGAAAAAAAATTCCCAAAACCGGCCAAGCAAAAACACGCGTTAGACTATATTAAAACTGCCGCCAACAGCACAAGATTCCCCTTGAAACGCCAGCAGATTACTACCCTGGTAAGCTCGCTTATGCTCATGACCCATAAGTTGGGCCATCGGCCCTTGTTTGATAGTAGGGATGACCCAAACGGGTGGTCACCGGCAGCGAACGTGTTAAAGACCTGCAATTGGCAGGTATATGGCCCTCCGCTCGCTTCGCTCGCTCCGGTGATCAAGAATAGGAAACTAATCAAGGGCTAACCCAAGAAAAACCAGTTTACTTAAAAAAAAATAAAACCGACGGGATTTGAAAGCGGGTCGCCGAAGTGAAGGCTAACCATGCAGACCCCTAGACCATCTGCTGACTTGCAAACATCTGGTTGCATTGCGAAGGCATGCGTCAGCTCACGTAGCTAGCTAGCCAATCACGCGCCTCTCATTCACAACTGCACTATGAACTGAAATCTCGAGTGCTGACAGATGTTTTTATTTTTTTTAAGGTTTTGTTTAGTCCTTTTCTTTTAAATTTGAGTTAATTTGGATTAGAATTGGGTTAGTTTTGTTTGATTGTAATAATGTGGAAAACTGTTTCATGCGTGGACAGACGTTTTCAATTTTATTCCACGATGTTTATTCCTTTTTTAAATTTGGGTTAGAATTGGGTTAATTTTGTTTGATTCTAGTAATGTGGAACACTGTCATGTGAAGTGAAATAATAATAGTCAATGTTTCATATGAATCATATGTCATATGCTATAAATGCGTGAAGTGCCGCAATCATATACGTAATATGGCCGCAATATTGCAATGAAGAATGGAATTCATTCCGGTGTACCCAGACCCAGACTCTTGTCCAACATGACGACGAAGTAAACGAAGAGAAATGTTAAAGCAAGAAAGAATGTTGGGTTAGGAATAGGAGGCAACCTCAGAAGGAAAAGGAAAAGTGCGAAAATTGAATATTAAAAAACTAGCACAGCTTATACACACATTAGCTGTGAATGCTGTGATACTACCCAGGTAGCCAACGTGACGTTATTGACGTCTATAAGACGTCAATTCTTAGACATTTTGGTCTTGGACGTCCGGAGGCCAAAAAATGACGTCATTATGACGCCATTTTTAAGACGTGGTTTAGACGTCAACTTGTAGACGTCTTTTAGACGTCTTATAAAGGTCCGAAAATAAAAATTTAGTTTTCTGGGTCAAAACCCAAAAAACCATTGGTAAGTATTCTTGCCCAACAAATCAGTGTCTGATTAACTCTATTAAATAAAATTATCAGAAAACAAACGTTATCTTTTTAAATATTATAACAAATGACAAAAATGAATTTAAATTTTATAAAAGGAATTGACAATAATAAATTTATTAAATTTTCTTCCAACTTCAATTAGTTCTATCTAGAATTCCAGGAGAGTTCGTTTCTTACGCAGATGCATCTGAAATAATAATTAAAATACTACTTATTTTCAATTTTAATTTTAGCGCGTTATGTACCGATAAGTTAGACACCTTACCGGCAATGTCATTATTAAATGTTCGGCGCAACACGACTTCGGCCCTTCGGCGTTGAACGGTGTATGAGAATGTGATCAATGATCATTGTGACCGGGCCGTACGAGAATTCGAAGACCTCGTTGTACGTTAATATTTATCTATAGTTGTACGTTTTCGTTCAGTTAAGGTTGTACCTAATCTATTGTGTCTTCTGTCTTGTATTACAAGTAATTAGAAAGAAATATGTACAGCATTGTGCAACTGGATGAAACAGGCGGCGAAGGCCTCGCCGTAGTGTATGAAAACTAGTTGACGCCATTAAAAAAACAGCCGCCAGATACATGGACCCTTTTACGGCATTAAAAAAGTTTATTTTCAAACCGGCAAGTTATTAATATCGTATATTGTATATTTTACTAACTGGAACTGAGCTCAGTTTTAGTGCATGTTGCCGATGGTTCCAAACCCCAACATAGTTACTAACTGGGATTCAAGTAATAAGATTAATAATAAGAATGTAGTTAGAACTATTACAGGTATTTAAAGTTTTGTTCTCTAATAAGCCATATCTCTTAATGCTTTTTTAACATATTTGAGACTCTGTTTTCTTTAAAGTTTGAGATCAGCCTAGTGTTAATAAATTAGTTGAACACCTGTGCCTATATATTCTGTGTTATTAATTCCTGTTATAATTTGTTAGAGGTAGATACTTTAAAAGTTGCCAACTTGAACAAGGGTAGAATGCTAGGCAGTATAGGTAGGTATAGGTATAATATGTATTTTTTCTACGACCGTGCGTGAAATATACTTTCACGCATCACTACTAATGCGTGAAGTACAATTTCACGCACCGGTGCGTGAAGTACAACGTATTCCTTATGGGATTTATTTCACGCATACTTCCATAAGAGCCCATGTACGCGCGGATCCAAAATGAACAGGTGGCTATGCTTGTCCTATTTTGATTGAAGTTTTGCGAGCTATGACAACTGTCATTAAAGAGAATAATTATTGTGTAATTACGTTGATCGTGCAAATATTGTTAGAAATTTCAAAACTATGGACTCAGATTCTGATCTGGAATTATCTGGTACTCCACCAGAAATAACAGCCGCAGCCAATATTGCAAGCGAATCCTTATTGCCGAGCAAATCCCTCAAAATTTACGAAAGTACTTATCAATAATATGTATCCTGGCAAAACCAAAATAAGGTAAATTCATTTTCCGAAAATTTACGGTCGTAGAAAAAGTATAGTGTGCAACATGTGCGTGAAGACTTTTATACACTCATGTGATATTGCGACCCTCGCCTTTGGCTCGGGCCGCAAACATCACATTCGTGTATAAAAGTTGACTTCACGCACTTGTTACACAATATACTATTAAATACGTTTGTTGGCAAAGTGTTTACCTTTTATAAATTTGTTCCAGAAAAACTAGTTTAACTATAAGATCACTAATTTTTGTGCAAATTTTCTTAGGTAGCTAAAACACTTAATATACATATATTCTTAGTAGAGATTCTTGTTTTATTTCTTAACCAGACTTATTTTATTTTAGATAAGCAAGCGTTATGCAATGGGCGCTCAAAATAGGTATGTTTTTTTATCAATCAAATATTTTGTTTATGCTGGAAAGTGCTATTTTGGATTTTGATCTTGGTCATTTCCGATTTCTTTTAAATTTTAATGTTTCAATTATTTCTAGACATATTTATATAGGTACACGTCTGGCGAACCGAAACCTGCGGCGCGTGGTTCAATGCATATAAAAAATTATTTTGAAATTTTTTGGGCGTCCATATTTGTACGTCTTTTTGACGTCATTTAATCGTCATTATGTCGACTATTTTAAGTCTATTTAGTTTCAAATGAGACGTCCAAGGGACGTCGGAATATGACGTCTTTTGGATGTGACATTAGGGTGTCTTTTTGACGTCATGTTGGACGTATGTTTGACGTCATTTGGACTTTTGTGGTGACGTCTTTTGGGCGGCATACAGACGTCATGTGCTACCTGAGTAGACGCACCAGAACGAAATTAAGAAACGATCCGCTAGGAGTTTCCTAACGTGTTAGTGTGCTAAATGTTTTAAAACATATATTTTTCCATTTTGCAGATTTTCAATTAAAAAATAATTTATTGCAGTCACGATCAGCAGTTGCGCGATTTACGGATAACTGTAGCCCAAATGTTAAAAATGCAAATGTTTTCCTGATTTTGGGCATGCCTTGGGTTAGTGACAGGGCGTTGCCCCTGCCCAAAATGAAGAAACTAACGTTTTGCACGTAATATTAAAAATAAAAAAACATATCTTGCCATTGGAATCGAACCCGTGCCGCCGTATCGCAAACTCAGCTTCGAACCACTAAGTTACGGATCAGTTGACAACAATCCGCTACACCCCAAAGACATAATGAATGTTAACAATGTAATGCGCGCGCAACTCTGAAGCTCAGTGATGCGGTACATGTAACATCTTCTGGACTAGGGCACCCCCGAAGCGAGCGGAGGCTCATGCGTACAACCATTTTTTATCGAGCAACCACCAACGCAAACAATTTAACATTTGCGCTACATTACCGCTCTTGTTGCGCGGCCATTGTTATTTTGACTTTTATGTCGTTTTCTTTATTAGTAGAAATCACTAGCGGCTAGGACCCAACCAGCTGGTGCATATATTGTAAACCCTTCTAGCATCGAGACGTGAGTCATTGCGCAATACTTGTAAATTAAAAGAGTATTGTTAACTTCTCGGATGGACTTCCTCTCGCTACGGGGCGCAACTAAACAATTTTCTTGTTATGTTTTGTTCCAACTCGGACGGCTCAATGCTACATCCCCAAATTTTAAATTGTCTGTACCCAATAATAATAAACTAGACTAGTTCATTATTCTTGGTCCGTACCAGCTTTACTAGGGACCGCTGGTTAATCACGTCTATGTACACCAACTTTTCGACCTTCGGACCTGTGCATTTGGCAGCAGCGCGGTGTCATAGTCCTAATAATTCACTTCACAGATGGCCCTCCGCTCGTTCCGGAGGGCGCATACAGATAAAACTAACCCATGGCATGCCCAAGATCTAGAAAAACGCACTCTCAAAAATATATGAATTAGCACGTATGCATGCGCGAAGGTATAATTGGTGGACCAAGACGCGAATCCGCTGGTCTACAATTGTCCGCGACGGCGAAATACTGCAAACGAAGTCGGAGCAACACGAATTCCATTATTTTGGTTATTTCATCCGTGATGCGGCCATTGCCGGATTAAGTTATTTTTTTCCACAAATACTATTGTCAGATCTATTATAATATTTCATTTTACACTTAGCTCTGCGTTCACTTCGCTCGCTCCAGGGACGCAACGAAACAAACCTAACCCAAATTTTAAAAAAGGAACAGACATAAGGTGTTTCTCTTTCACCTACACCAACTGCACTTGGTGTACGTCAGTATAGCTCCACCAAATAATCGTGCTGCAGTGAAAGAAAAAGCCATCTCAAGAATCTCCACCAGTTCACCATTGTTCCTCCATCCTGCACCAACTTACACCAACAAAATAGGCGGTGGAGAAAGTGCTGCACTAAATGGCACTCAGTGCAAGTGCACCGGAGAAAGAAAAGGGTTGGTGCAAAAGGTGTACTTAGTGCAGGTGAAAGAAAAAACACCCCTAATCTTTAAAA
Organism: Pissodes strobi; assembly: GCA_016904865.1. Lineage (NCBI taxonomy): Eukaryota > Metazoa > Arthropoda > Insecta > Coleoptera > Curculionidae > Pissodes > Pissodes strobi. Next base: position 13,353 of record MU191862.1, read on the forward strand.
AATTTGCAAAGCCACCGACGGAAGTCGAATACGAGCCGCGCGCATTACAACACTTGCCTCTAGCGTTCAGAGTTAGAAACCATACTGACAACTGCGCACGCGTCAGTCAAAAATCCAAAAAATGTCTTCACAGTCCAGTAGATTGCTTTCAACAGATCTACTGGTGCAGTGGTTCTCGTCAGCGGCAAGGCATGTTTTTAAAAGTTGGGTCAGGTTTGCTCAGTTGCTTGGGTTATGCGTGACGTAAAACATTAAACATTCTGATCTCTAGAGGCGAGTCATGACAAGCACAGGGTGTGTCCACTTGACCGTTCAGAGGGTAGGGAGCGGTGTCGCAATTTTTGCTACTGGGCTGTGACATTGAACAATTTGGTTTATATCATAGTGACAAGTTAACAATAGCAGTGTCGAAAATAGTCTCTTTTCGACACTACCTTGCGTGTCGAAACAATATTCACTATAAATAACAATGCCTTAGTGCTTGTCGTGGCGCGTCATCACTGCACGGCGGGCAATTTTGACCATGTAAGGGGATAGATACACTAATATTTATGAAAACTAGCAATAGTTAACGTATTTTAAAGAACGCTAGCTATAAGACTTCTTGACAAATCCCAAAAGTTATATTTGACTTTTAGTTTAATACTACCCTGCACCTGCACCAAAATTCAGGATATGTATTTATGTATAATCTTTTTTATACTACTGAAAAAAAAATTACACATATATATATATATATATATATATATATATATAGATATATACTGAAGTATTCCCCACTTTCTCTTAATTATTATTACTTAAAATAATAAAAAAAGAGTGAGTCTGCTATTATTCGAGACACTGATGTGTAAACATATCCCATATCGACATCATCGACATGAAAATCTAATGCCACCTTAGACCCAACGCCACCTAGGGTGGCGTTGCTTAGACCACGTGACGCCTGAATATAGGCTACCACTTATTTGGAATTGGTTGTTTTATATTCTGGCGTTAGAAAGAACACCTAAAATCACTAATTTAGGAATAAATAGGTTATTATTTAATCGAACTTACTCACAATACGGAATTAAAACGCAATCGGAGACGCAATCTTAAAAAATAATTATTGTTGACAGTGTCCACTGTCCACTGACAGCTTTATGTTACATTACTATCGCAATAACCTGCGCCTATTCACCGACACCGGTCTAAGCCGCCTTGCGAACCCACTTATCTTTAATAATAATTATTATTACTACTAGTACGGGGGTTAGTCAGCGATATTGGGACCAACCTTGCATTTTTGAGTAGAGCATTGAGATTTGGCACAGTGGTAGTGCATGCCCATACCTCACTTTTGAGAAGTGGAACCAAGTTTGCAACCACGAGAGAGTGGCGGTATGGCGGTTGCCTGCAAAAGGCAAATTTTAGAAAACCGCTAAACGAGCACACCCGAACGTTCTCCCGGGACATCTGCTTCCCCCTAATTATAACCTACAACTATTCAAGAACCGTGTCAATCAACATCTTCGCACACGCACCGCTCGTCGAGCGCCATAGGGTCTCCTTTTAGTGTGTGTGCCGCTGCCATAAAACGGTTATTTCTTTTCTGACATATTTAATATCATGAAAGACTTAAATGTCTTTGTTGAGGAGCAGCAGAATAGAAAGCGGAGTAGGGACGTTATTGACTGGTCTTTGTGTACTGTATCAGAAATCTTAGCAGGGAGAGGACCTCATCGATCCATCACTAGACAGGCCAGCAAAGGTAGATGCAGGAATCGCTACCCTGAAAGGTAGGAATCTGAAAGCTTACCGGAAACTAGGTAAAATTCCTCGTAATGCCAACGCGGATGCGTTAGATGCGAGCCTTCGCATTGAGCATAATTTAAGAACCGATAACCCAAAATATCACAAGCGCTGCTTCGTAGCTTGCGATTCAACCAAGCTCGCTAGAACCTAGATAGATATGCAGATTGGTTGTCAAGAAAATATCGAGCCATCCGTTAAGTTAGCTACACGGGGAAGAGGTGAAATCAGCTAATGACAAGATAGAGTGAATTTTCTGTGGCAAGTACGGGCCAAGAGTGAATCCAACTCATAGACTGACTTTCACAGAAACTAGAAATGCGCTAGAAGCCGCTGCAACCAAGGAACTAGACAGTAAAATTTTAATGGCACTCTCGGGATGGCAAGGTAGGCTCGGCGTATGGTACCACAACGACTGTCGGACAAAGTATATCCGAGACTTAAAAACTAACTCAAATCTAGGGAAGAAATCTGAGCAGTTAGCTAAAGCACGAAACGTTGCACTTGAAGAAGTGATGATGCAAATAAATACTGAAAAGGAATGCAGTGAAGATGCACCTGCATTTCTGTTGGCTGATCTTGTCCGCAGTCATGCCGACAAACTGCTTAAGGAAAGAGTGAGTAACGAGTTTGTACACTCTAGCGGCTTTAAGGAAATGCTGCTTAATTCTGAGGACTTCATACGCGCAGAAAGCCAGACAAGCGATCTCCACAATCCGGAACCAGCCATCATCGTCAGTGTGCGGCTGGAAAGCCGGCTCGGAAGGATGGAGGCTGCTCTACAGAACTAAGCCTACAGCAGAAAACACTTGTAAAGAAAGGCTGTGGTCATGTAAATATAAAAATAAATGCGCTGGGAAATGCAACTGCCCTAAATCTAAAGTCCTTTGCTATGAGTTTTGTTGTTGCCCATGCCCTAAGAACCTTGGTTAATACCAAAAAAAGTGGCAAAGTCTGATATTTATGACTCAAATGTGTGATATAGGTAATGGATTTAGTATTATTATATTCCGTGATTACATCTAGTACAATGAATAATAGTACCCCTTAACGATATGGGATTAATGCTAAACGATGTATATGATGTTAAACTGTCTGTTTGTAATAAATATCGCTTTTCTTAATCTTCTAGTGTTTTATCCACCTTACAACTGAGGTAACCTTAAGTTAACTATTTTGATATTATTATATTTATGGGCATACCGATTTAAAAACGTGTATGGTTACTTTTTCATGGCTTGCTCCCTATTACCAAACACGAGCGCGCCATGAAAAGTATCACTTTTCCTCCATATAAAATAATATACAATTTTACAATATTGGAGAAATTGTAATGTAACAGATATATTCTTTATATACGGTCATCCTAATATTCGCTGCTATCGTAGTTGTCTGACAAGGTTGCAACTAGGGATGGGTCGCTTTTTAGTAAATTGCTATTCGATAGCTGCTATTTGAGCGAAGCAGCTTTTAACTGCTATCGAATATTATAAAAAGCTGCTTTTTAAATAGCAGTTTACAATGCTCATCAATATTACGATTTACGATCGCTATTAATAATACCGTATTATGCTTTTAGCTGCTATGCTGCTAATCGATATTGCTTTTGGATGTGACAATAGCGAGCTGCTACAGTGTACAGTAGTACAGTGCGTCGATTGTCGGCATGCCATTTTGGCAGAAGTTGAAAGACCGGCTGTTGTCGAAGGCATTTTATGGCATTGACGAATTCTTTAAGCAGGATAGTATTTAGATATGCTAGGTGTGACATGTATTACTTAGTATTCTGTTAAGTGTGGTACTTTTGTACTTAAGGTACATGTATTTGTGTTAAGATTCAATTGACTAAAAAATTGTGTATGTGTCAAAATTTTAATCATGCTTTGTCAATAAGATTTATTCATTGTAATAATCCTTGGACAATAAAGCACATTCTTTCAAGGCAAGAAATTCCGTGAACTTTGCTTTGGCTCGCTACCTGAGATTCACCTTGTTTGTTCTGTTTTTCTTTGCAGGAATAAGAATGAGATGTACGCCCGAAAGAAAAAGGATGGATGAGTAAATAACGTGTAACTGTTTTTTATGTTTAAAATAATAGATTATTTTGATCACAGCATTATTGCTTATGGTTTTTATGAGATAATGAATTATATGTAGTAAACACTAATTATTTTGCTTTTATTTGCCAATTCACGATTTAAAAGGGCCAATTCAAAAAAAAAATTAAATAAATTATTATGGCGACAGTAAAGTAGAATTTTGCTAAATAGTCGGTGGCCGGCATTAGGTAAGATAATTCTGCAATAGAATTCGTTTGCGGTATAGGTCTAGTCCTATTGAGTTCAGAGTTGAAGCAAAAAGGGACAACATTGACAATATTATTTAATTATCAGGTAGAAATGGTAGGATATAAGTAGTATATCCTTTTATTTTATTCGCTTAAAAGGAATCCCCGGCTTTAGCTCTTACGGATGTTGCACTGTTGCCAGTAACAGTGTTTATAAACTGCTGTTACAAAGCAGCTATTTGAAAGCTGCTATTTGGTAAAAGCAGCGACTGCTTTAACTGTTATTTGAAAATAGCAGTGTTGCCCATCACTAGTTGCAACCAATTGTGCCTCGGTCGCGATTACTCCTCCACCCGCTAGCCATCTCCTATATATTATCTCCAAGTCGCACATCTATGACGTCACGAGCTAAAAGTTTGTAAGCACTCTGTCCTTCTTGGAGAGGTATGGTGGGTTGAAATGGAATAATTTTGATAGCAAAATAATTTTTTTTTCTATTTTGTGTTCAAAATAATTCCTTCCAAAACAGTGGCACTCTTCTAACTAACTGACCTCACCTTCGGGTTGCATCATGCTTGCTCAAGTTACATGAATTTTTTAAATTCTTGAACATAACGAAGAATGAATGCACTGACAAATTGCCCTTGAAATGAGCAAACCCCAACAAAGTCAAGACAAAAAATTTCATTTTGTGGTATCAAATAACGAAATTGGACATTCCAGTTGCAAAAGATAGTTACTACACTAAATTTATTATAATGATATTGGTGACCACCGGTGACTCATTTAAGCAAGAACATTTTACATATCGAATAACCTTTAACTTGCTTGCTTCCTTGAATTAATATTGACATCTGCTCCCCTGGGGGCAATTTGTATCCTTTAAGTTTTATTCACATTGACGTCTGTGTCAGACCGACATGTTATGGTGTCAATTGAACACAGCGCATGCTTTAATTTTCTTGCGCTTATCGCATAGGTTTGGATAGTTAAGCTCATGACGTCATGGTCAACTTTATGGCTGAAAGTAACGTAGAAGTGACTACTGAATCTGAAAAAAATTGTACATTGCCCTCTCCTTCTGTTTTTACAAGCTATTAAGCAATATAATTTTAATGTTTATACACCCGTATACAAATTGATATGTAATAATCTTTTTTTCAGTCGAAGTAAATAGTTAGTCAGTCGTTTCTAGTTTCAAAATATTGACGTTTAAACCAACGTAAACTACCTAACCACTACAAAAAATAAGTTTTGTTTGTTTTAGTTTGAAGTCATGGTCTGGCATGTGGTGATGAGGAAGTATCAGTGTTTCATTGTGTAAGGAGAGGAGAGGATAGCATCCCAAGATGCATTCCGTTTACTATTGGTCGGAACTTAGAGCCTTTATTTACTATATTAGAATGTCTAATTTTCACCTTACGCATGGTCCTCCGCTCGCTATGGAGGCGCAACCAACAAACACTATCCAAAACTAACCCATGGTATGCCCAAAATGAAGAAAAAACATTACAAATATATCTTAAAAAAAAACATGCCTGGCCACTGCCGGGAATGAACCCTAGATGCCGTATCACAGACATAGCATGTAACCACTGGACCATTAGACCTCCTGAAAACAACTTATTTATTAGACATTCTAAAATAGAAAACAAACGCTCTAGGTCCCGCCCAATAGTTTCGACCAGTAGTACACGGAATGCATCTTGAAAACTAGCCGCTAGTGTAAGGAGTGTGGTAGCATCGACAAGACGTTGCGAGGACCGGGTCACAGGGATTCAGAGTTGTTTTACATTTCTTGTTCACTTCACGCATGGCCCTCCGTTCGCAACAAACATAACTTTGAAAAAAATTAAAAAACATCGACGAGAATTAGACCCGGGTCGATGTATCACAAACGCAGCATCCAACCACTGAGCTCAGTTCGCTGGACCATAAAGATATGGTGTGTCAACCGTCAACAATGTAATCCGGGCCGCGAGAATTCAGATACTAGTGCACTTGTGAAAGCTTTGCGTTCGCGCAAAGTCTTCGTGATGCAACCAGTCGTTTGGAAGTTCCCTTTTGATTTTTGCGTTTGTCTTGGGTATGGCTTAGCTTAGCACTTAGTTAGGTTCCTCTTTTTAAGCCCCGGAGCGAGCAAAGCCAGCGCAGGTCCATATACTTGCCAATTGCAATCGCATGCTTTCACAAGTGCACTAAGAACCGAAATCATGCATCCGGGCGCAGAACCGGGACCGGTACTAGTGTCTCGCGACAATACTGATTTTAGCTGCCATCAAGGTCGAATGTTAGTTATGCGGATAGAGACGTCAAATTCATTCAAAGAAGGGGGATTCTTTGTGAATATATTCGCGGAAACACATGCAAGCTGCTGTATATATATTACAATAAGTAATATTTCACTTTTCGCATGGCCCTCCACTCGCTACGGGAGCTCCAGAAAAGGAAACTAACCAGGTGCTAACCCAAACGTAACCCAAGATATACCCAAAATCAAGAAAAAACTGTTTGCTAACCAAAACTAACCCAAGACATACCCAAAATCAAGAAGAAAACTGTTTGGAAACTTAACCGTGGAAAAAAACAAAAAAGCAACAGGGGTTTGAACCCGGGCTGCCGCCGACAGTCGCCGAATTGAGACCTAACCATCTAAACCTCTAGACCATGACGGCTCTTGCCTCAAATTGATTGCATTGCGAAGACATCGAATGCAATCGCTCGAAACAACGCCACCTACACTAAATGGTGTTGTATGCATTTCAAACATTCGACCTTGATGGCAGCCAAAACCATTACTGTCGCGAGACACTCGTGGCCCGGGGAACGGCCACCTTTTCGTATAGGTGGCCGTGACCGGGGTCTGGGAAATTTTTACTCGTCATTAATGTCAATTAATGGTCAACTGTCAAGTGTCAAATTTAAATTTAAATGGCTTTTTAATATTTATGTTATGTTGTCTTTCCTTGTAATATTTGATTTTCTATAAATACCTTAATAGCAGTGGAAGTAAATTAATTATTGCTGTAAGACGCCTTTCCTTTCCGAGTATTTATATATTATCTTATAATAAACATCCTCAGCATGCGGAAAACCACCAGTAAAGGTCGGAAGACAAATAACGAGGACTCTGATGATCAATCTACTAGTAATAACTCGGCGTCCCTACAAATGGAGCTAGGTAATTCATTTTTTATTGTTCGTTTATTTTTATTTATTTGCAGTAACAACATTTACAGTATATATCCTAATGTTCTATCAATAATTATTGGTAATGTTTTAGAAGATGTGTCAGACCGATTTTGCCGTTTTCTCCTCAGAAACACTTAAGTTGTGAGTGTTTTTGGGTAATTTTTAGACGTTTTTTATTTTAGTGAACTGTTTTGCGAGACAATGGAGTGAATAGTGGTGCGGGGTAGGGTAAAAAAGTGTATAAAAATAGAATATATCTTGGAAAATATTGAATTTGCAGACGACTTTTGTTCGAAATATATGTTACTTTTGTAAATATTCGAGTGGCGTAACAGAGCAACTGCAATGGGGTAGCTCCACTACCTCATTGCAGTTGATTAATTTCATCATTCTATTAATATTTCAATTTGTACCCTCCGCTTGCTCTGAGGGCACACCCAAACAGAACTTACCCAAGGCATATCCCAAGTGAAAGAAAAAACCAAATTGATACTGTCATACATTTTAGTCTTTTGCACACAAAAAAACTATTTTATTTTTTTGACAGGAAAGTGAGCAAAATGTACTGTACTACACTTCTATAGGTCAGTTCGATGCTTAGGTAACGTCAAAATTCAAAAACTAATCTGACACGTCTTCTAAAAAATGATCTAATTATTAATCTAAAATACATTTGAGAACAACTAAGTAACTTAATACCAGTTTGTACTATGGATGCTTCTTTGAAAATGTTCATACTGCTTCATCAGTCCATTCTATTACTACATACTATGCACCAATACAATGCTAGATATCGAGCAGACATCAAACCATTCATTCAAGATGCCATAACTGCGAAGACACTACTATACCCTATAAAGGGTAGTTCATATAGCAATGAATCACAAAATAAGAATCACGAATTTTAACGCCATTTGTCAGATTAATTGATGGAACAGTTGACAGGTACATAATTTAAGATTACGAATTTGTGAAGTTTAAGATCTCCGGCATGGGAAACTTGACTGCATTTCAAGATTTTAGTCAAGTCAAAGTCAATTATGCTTTATTGTTAGTAAGATAAATCTTGTTAACAAAGCTCTTCAATTGTATTCAAGTATACAAAAAAAAGTCTTTACAAAGCAGAGTCAATGTCTAAAACCACAATAAACATTATTTTCCAAATAAAAATAAAATACAATAGAACACAATACAATGGAATACAATAAAATAAGATAAGTTAAGAGCAGTCTAAAACACAGTAAACAATCAAAATCAAAACATCTAGACAAAATAATACACATACAGAGCAAGGTCCCTCAAAAATACACTTAGATTAAAAGCGGTCATTAAAGTATTCACCCAAATCATAATAAGCTCTCTCCACCAATAACTTCTTTACAGACCGCCTGAATAAGGAAAGCGCAGGGCAAACCTTTAAAGTATCAGGAAGTTGATTATATATTTTACGGCTTTCATATACAATTGAATTTTGCACCAGGGCCGAAGTAGGTATAGGCAAGTGAAGGTCTTGTGTTTGCCTAGTAGCATAAGAGTGACCAGACCCGGGCAGGTTATCCCTACGCTTATACATCATACAAGCCGTCTCCAGAACAAACAATGATGACAACGTTAGAATTTTTTTGGATTTGAATAAGGGCCTACGTGATTCCCTACCGTTTAGTTGATAGATGTATCGCACTGCCCTTTTCTGTAAAACAAACAACGAGTGCAGCAAACAATTGTATGTATTCCCCCAAAACACAATTCCATACCTTAAATGCGATTCCACTAGAGAATGGTACACCTTCCTAGCCAGAGAAACACCAATCTCTCTCGATACTACATGCACAGCATAGCATCCAGAAGCCACCCTCTTTGTCAGCCCCATAATATACGAATCAAATCTTCAATGGTTATCGAGAAGAATGCCTAAGAATTTAATATTTGTTTTCAAAACAAGTGGAACATCCCCAAGCAACAAGCCACCCACGTCACACCTAAAACCCAAGATATTGGTCTTATCAACATTGAGAGTCAACAAGTTAGCATCAAGCCACTGTACAATCTTTGGGAGATCAGTTGAAATTCTATCCCTCAATGCGATAGGGCTAGGATTATGCCAGAGTATGGTAGTATCACAGCTTATTCAATAACCAGCTACTCATCTCTATTGAAATCGGAAAGTTGGAGTGTCGGGCACTGCGCATCGAGGCAGTGCCCTGAGCGTATCAGTTTCACGGTCTTGTGATTTTTCAGGCAATGTAATGACACCAAGCGAACTGAATTTAAAATGAATATTCGCTTCAAAATCCACGACAAATTCGTCCCAAGCTACGGCTATTGTCCTAAAAAGGCCCGAAATTTCGGATTTTTATACAATTTTGCCATTTAAAATCGTTTTCAAACCGATTTTAGATGATAAAACATCGTATTTTAAATTTAAGGAACTGTCAAAAGTATTATTCAGATGCCCAGACGTTTAGAAAAATATTAACTCATGGCCCTCTTCTAAAATTATTTTTATTTAAGTATCATTTTAATTTATGGATATGCTGAAAGAAGACAACCTGTTCATTTAATGTTTTCCGGAATAAAGAGAGCATGAACGTTTATCCGGCCCTTACCAAATCGTATAATAAGGAAAATCGCGCTAAGGAGGCAACGTTCTTTATTCTACCAATTTTTTCTTTATTCCAGAAAACATTAAATGACTAGGTTGTCTTTTTTCGGGATATATATAAATTAAAATGATACTTAAAAAAAATAAACCCAAATAAGTCAAAGGGTAAATAAATATTCAAACAAACTTTTTGAAATATAGCTCAGAAGCTTCACGGAAGTTTTCATTGCTCTGTATAAAGGAGACTAACATGCCACATTTTTCAAAATATTGACAATTTTCATTTTAAGCCATCGTAAAAAATAAATATTACACAGAATATAAATTTTGCCACTGACAGGTCTTGCCAATAAGAAATGCCCATTCCATTGTTCTAATAATCTCTGCTTACTATTACTTATACCGTTGTTTAAAAGACAATACTTATACTATACTCATCAAGAGTGTCGTATTGATACATTTGGTGAAATTATGAATTTTATGCTTATTATTTAAAATACATATCATGTATTATATATTTTTATAAAGCTTATGAAATTTTCAATCAAACGATAGAAAAATATACAGGGTGTTCCATTAAAAATATACAAGAGTGTCGCATACAGACACATTTTGTGAAATTATAAATTTTAGGCTTATTATTTAAAACAAATATAATGTATTATATATTTTTATAAAGCTTATAAAATTTCCAATCACACTAAAGAAAAATATACAGGGTGTTCCATTAAAAAAAGTACAAGTTTGATTTATAGCTAAAAATTGACAGCTCACAGCAAACATCTGATCACGCTACTGGATTCTACGTAAAAAACTGTATAAGAGCAATTTTTTAGCTTTGCGATATGTTAAAGGATAACGGAGATACGGGGGGGTCCTAAAATGCAATATTTTCAATTTTGCCCTGTATTTCAGAAACGAAGCGGGTTATGAAAATTTTGTTTATACCATCATTCTTTTCACAAAAAAGTAGCTCATGTTTGCGAAAACCGCAACTCTCTATCTGAGTGAGATACCCAGTAATATCATCGAAAGTGGGACACCCTGTACATCTTGCCACCAACATTCATATGAACTATTTATTTGGTCTATTTATTAGTATGTGTTACCTATATCAACATAAAGATATACAAAAAATGGAAAGTGTTATCCAAGCTAGTATCCAAGATTTATTTTTTAAATAATTTACACTAGTTGCTATTTGAGTGTAGTGTTCCTGTTTTAGAACTACTTGCTATAAAAGCTAAGAATGCAGAGCTGACAAAAGCTAATGCTAAACTAGTGCATGAAAATTTTGAATTTAGAAATGAAGTTTTGTCTCTTCGGCGTGAGTTGATAGATCTTGAAGCAAATTCCAATGTAAGTTGTAAAATTGCTTTATTAAATGCACCTGATATATTTCTGTTTCGGCATGAATGGTCTACTAATAAAGTTTTCCTATAAAATACTAAAATATTTGCTCAAATCATTAACATTCATTTTGTATATAATAAGAAGAACCAGATAAAAATATTCGTTTTTTCCCCTTGCTCATGATTTATTTTTTACTCTTTGACAAGTTAAATGGTATAAGTTTGACAGCTTGTTAATTATTATTTTTTAGAGTTCAAATGCAGAGTTCAAAAAACTAATACAAGATATGAAGAAATGCACTCCATCCTTACTAGATATACTAAACTTATTTCTCCAAGTTGCCGATAATAGGAATTCCAAGTCAAGTGTACTTAATTTTTCTCATCAATTTTCAGGGAATGGTAAGCATTTTTTATGTTATACCTACTCAATAATCAATAACGAGTATCAGAATTACTTTGTTTATGATCCTGTTATGCATTTTAAGGTGGTACACCTAAAGCCAAAGCTGTTACCCATACTGTTAAACCACACACGGTTAATGGAACAGTGTTGAATCTAACTCCAACTATTTCATTAACTCGATTAAGTCCCGTCATTAACGAAAGGCGAAATGAGGAGCCTAGCAGTAGTACTTCTATCATAGATTATAGGAATTCTGTAGCATCAACTTCTAATAATGATGATAATAATATAGCAAGTTCGGAAAATGTAAATTTAAGTCCAAATTTGGATAGTTCAGACGTAAGTATGTAATTCTTTTTGTAGAGCTATTCTTGATTTCAATCTTAGACAATAGGGGTTTGCGCGACAATGCAAATCATTTAAATAGTGGTAAAATTTACTTCAATACCACAGGTGGTTTTATGCTAGACAATAATTCTGTTTTTTTTTAGACTAGAAATGCAGAATTTATAACTAAGCGAAGCCATTCTGCACCATTAGCAACGAATCCTGTTGGTGAGTAAATTAAATAATTGTGTCTGAAAAACAATTGACCCTAATGTAAAATTTTTGTTTGGAGGATTAAAGTGTGTGCTTAGTATTGAAATAATGAAATATTTTTAAAACCTTCTAAATCATAGTTTAAGGACATTGTAAGGTTCTGCAAAATGGTCTCATTTAACTATATTTCTTTCTTTATTAATGCAACACAAATTTGTGGCACAACTATGAAATTCATTGAACATGCAATTTTAGGTAAAATATAAATATCACATATATTTTATCAAAGTGACACACATTACTGATGTTTTGTAAATAAATAATATTTTATATTAAAATATAGATATATGACTATGCTATTGTGACAGATTCATATCTCAGAAGCTGATGTTTATGGGTTTTTTCGCTTGGAATTTCGCCACTATAGATAATAGAGTGTCAGCAAAGGTTTATTTTCGCTTTTGTGGTGAATGCGAGGTTATAATTTAAATGTAAGTACAATGAATAGTTTCGGCGGTAGGATCCTTGTGAAACATTGTTGAATAATAATACTAGGGACAATTAGTACACTGCTTTTAGATGTTTCAAAATAATTTAATGAGATATTTTTCTCTACATATGTTTCGGCTTGATGAGGCCTTTATTAAGAGTAGTTGTATAATAAAATCTAGGATTGTTATACCCTACTAAACCGCCTGACGGTATTTTGTTTTTATTGCACTGTCAATTATGCAAGTGTTTAAAGAGCAGATCAGTTGGTCGTTTGTATTTAAAACGTCTGTTTTTGTGACTTTTGGATTTCTAGGTACTTCAAAAGGTCCAGCCTTTTGCTTTTTGTTTCAGTGTGTAAAAGCTTGACATTATTCGTATCTATAAAATGGATATTTTCTATACAATGTTTTGCTAAGCCAGAGTTTTTAATATTATGTAAAATCGATTTTTTGTGTTCTTTAATCCTAATATTTAAGTTTCGACCAAGTTGTCCTACGTATACAGCTTCACAGTTCACACAATTTATTTTGTAAACACCAGATTTAGATTGTTTGTCAATTTTGTCTTTATTGTTTATTAGTCTTCTGCCTAGATTATTCTTATTAACCTGAATTGTTTTACAGCCAAATTTATTTAATTTTTTTGAAACTATCTGTAATTTTCGGAATATAATTGATAAATTTAAACGGCTCCTTTTCTAATTCTAATGAAGGGTTATAAAATTGTTTAGTTAAAATGTTCTTCTGTTTTTTCTTTATTAATTTGTCAATCAAAGTGATCTTATAACCGTTATTAATTGCAACCTGTTTGATAATGGATACTTCTTTTTGGAAACTCGCCGAGTCTAGGGGAAAGCTGAAAAGTCTATGGATGAGACTATGAAAAGCGGAAAGTTTTACTTGCCAAGATTGGTTAGAGTCTTTATGAATTATTGCATCTGTTCTTTTTGGTTTCCTATATAATAATATATCAAATTTAAGCGAATCTCTTGTCTTTGTAATCTTTAAATCCAAAAAGTTTAAAATGTTGCTAGATTCTTTTTTCCATGGTAAATTGAATTCTATTGTTTAGGGAATTTAAAAAGGTATCTAAGTTTCTGTTGGTTCCTGTAAAGATGCAAAATATGTTATCCACATATCTACCCCAAAAAAAATTTATTTCTGATTAATGAATTGTTGGTGTTGAATAAATGCTGTTCAAAATCAGCCATAAAAATCTCGGCAAATACAGGTGAAATTTGAGAGCCCATTGGTAAACCATTAATTTGTTTCAATATTTCATAATTATACTGGAAATAATTTTGATCTATACATGTATGAATGGTAGATTTGAGATCGGTTTTTTTCTTTTACTAAATTATCAGAGTTATCCATTAATAATACGTGAAAGTTTGTTTAACGGTATGGAGCTAAACAGACTCTTCACATCAAAGGAAACTAATATTGCATTATTTGGAATTTTAAAGTTTTTGACTTGATCAATGAAATCAAAGGTGTTTTTAAGTGCATACTTAGAATCGAATTTAATGAATTTTGGTAAGATATGCATTTAAAGATCCTTTACACAAATAGTGCACTATGTAAAAATCGACCTCTCCTATTGGTCGATCCATCTTGTATTACGCTATGTCTGCGTGATGCATTCAATTTCTGTCAAGGGCTCTGGTGGTGCAGAGGTTTATCAATACCTCCTATTGGGTTTATGCAGCTGGGTGTCACCTGGACGGCCGAGGTTCGAACCCCGTTGCTATTTTTTATTTTTTTCTTTAAGATTATGTTTCTAAACAGTTTTTTTCTTGATTTTGTGTATGTCTTGGGTTAATTTGGGTTAGCACCTGGTTAGTTTCCTTTTCTTGAGCCCCCGTAGCGAGCGAAGCGAGCGGAGGGCAATGCGGATCGACCAATAGGAAAGGCCGATTTTTATATAGTGCACTATTTGTGTAAAGGATCTTATAATGCGTAAGATATTCGTAACGAATTGACTTAATTTGTAACATGGAGCATTCGCATATGATACTACTGGTCTGATTGGGATGTTATCCTTATGAATTTTAGGTAAGCCGTAAAAAAAGGGGGGATTCATTAATTTGAGAAAAATTTGTGAGTTATCGGGTAGTACAGAATTGTTATTTTTTAATAATGAAATAATTTGTTTTTGATATTTAATAGTTGGGTCTTGCGTTTTTATAAAATCTCCATTATTCAAAAGTTCTTTGATTTTAGTATCATAATCTAAGTTAGTTAAAACAGTTATCGTGTTTCCTTTATCAGCTTTAGTTAATATTAGGTCACTTTTCGTTAGTTTTGCTTTTATTGTGTTTAAGGTTGTCAATTCTTTTTTATTCAGTTGAGTATTTGAATTAGATTTAAATTCGTCAGAGATGCTGTATTTGTTTAGTTGCAAAATGTTTGAAATATAATTTATTGCCATTTGTGTATTAACTACCAAAAGTTCAAAATCTTTTTGGTTGTAGGATTGTGGAGAATATTTGAGCCCTTTTTCTACTAAGTTATTCTCAAGGGTCTGTAAATACTGTATCTGTGAGATTCAAAATTCTTGGATAAAAAGTGTGATTGCTGTGTTGCTGTATACTTACATCAATAGGTGTGACGGTTTTTAAAGAGAGTAAATACCTTAACTTGTTTAGTAGAGTTTTATAATGTTTGTTCACTATTTAATTAACATCTCCACGAACTGTCCATATACTCTAACACAAAATTACCTCCTTTATTCGAGAGTTCAGTGTAGATCAATTTCTGATGTTGGATGAGGTTGTCCCTTCTTTTGAACCAAAAGCGTAGTTCATTCTGGAGCCAAATCGTGTATGCTTTTTGGATCATTCTTCTGGCCTCTATCACAGAAAATCTATATTTTCTGTGCCTCTATGAAGTTATGGTTGCAGTAGATTTTCATGTGTTTAGGTGTGATTTTGTTTCTGATGCAATGTTTTAAAAACCAGACCCGATTTAGATTGTTCGTCAATTTTTTCTTTATTGTTTATTAGTCTTCTCCCTAGATTACTCTTATTAACCTAAATTGTTTTACAGCCAAATTTTTTTAATTTTTTTGAAACTTTATCTGTACAGGGTGACTCGAAAACCGTAAGAGATACAGTGTCGGTCAAATTAAGGCAAAATTGCGCATTTAAGTGCCTAACAATATGCCGTATAGAAAGTTTCAAAATTCAGAGTATTTCCGGAGATATCCGGAAAAAACCGAAATTTAAAAAAATCGTTTTATTTTTTTCCTGGGCTTATTTAAAAACGGATCTCAAATTGAATTGCACTTTTGCATTGCCACTTTCTCCGCTCTATCCAATGATGGTATCCAGTTTGAAATCCGACGTTTCGTCTTCAAGAAATCATCATCAACTTTATTTTTTTAAATACGAACTTTAATTTATTTTATCGTTTTTCAGATGGTATTGGCGTTATTAATATGAGTATATGTTTTTTTTTTTTTTAATTTTTTTTTTATTTAAATTTTTTTTTTAATTAAATATTTTGCTTTGGCGTAATTTTAAAAATTTAAGGTAAGTACTTTTGAAATCTTTATATTCTATAAAAATATTTTATTTTGTTTTTTGTATTAAGTGGAAAATTGGAGGCCGTATTAAAAATAAAAAATAGTAAAATTATTTTTTACGAGAATATGGCCATGAACTATTACTCAAACAAGTTGCTTAGTGCAAAGATAAAATATTTTCAACTTATAACCATTTAAAAAATTTATTTAATAGGGAGCATGAACAATTTATAATCATACTACGTGGTACTATAGGTACTTTGATGTAAAACACACCTATTGGAACTTTGCCTATAAATTGTTATTTTCTTATTATTTATTTGCAAAATTCCAACAGGTGGGTTTTTCCATCAAAATACCTATAGTATCACGCAGTATGAATATAAATTGTTTATGTTCTCTTTTAAAAAAAATTTTGATTGGTTAAAAGTTGAAAATATTTCATCTTTGCACTAAGCAGCTTGTTTGAGTAATAGTTCATGGCCATATTCTCGTGAAAAATAATTTTACTAATTTTTATTTTTAATACCGGCTCCAATTTTCCACTTAATACGAAAACCAAAATAAAATGTTTTTAAAGAATATAAAAATTTCAAAAGTACCTACCTTAAATTATTCAAAATTACGCCAAAGCAAAATATATAAATTAAAAAAAAATAATAAAAATTAAAAAAAGAAATTAAAAAGAAATAAAAACACATACTCATATTAATAACGCCATTACCATCTGAAAAACGACAAAAAAAATTAAGTTCGTATTTAAAAAAAGAAAGTTGATGATGATCCCTTGAAAACGAAACGTCGGATTTCAAACTGGATAACATCATTCGATAGAGCGGAAAAAGTGGCAATGCAAAAGTGCACTTCAATTTGAAATCCGTTTTTAAATAAGCACAGGAAAAAAATAAAACGATTTTTCAAAATTTCGGTTTTTTCCGAATATCTCCGGAAATACTCGGAATTTTGAAACTTTCGAAACGGCATATTGTTAGGCACCTAAATGCGCAATTTTGCCTTAATTTGACCGACACTGTATCTCTTACGGTTTTCGAGTTTCCCATACATAGACACGAATTCGAGCCACCCTGTACATTTCGGAATATAATTGATAAATTTAAATGGCTCCTTTTCCAATTCTAATGTAGGGTTATAAAATTCTTTAGTTAAAATGTTCTTCTGTTTTGTCTTTATTAATTTGTCAATCAAAGCGATCTTATAACCTAAATATTAGGATTAAAGAACACAAAAAAATCGATTTTACATAATATTAAAAACTCTGGCTTAGCAAAACATTGTATAGAAAATAACCATTTTATAGATAAGAATAATGTCAAACTTTTACACACGGAAACAAAAAGCAAAAGGCTGAACCTTTTGGAGTACCTAGAAATCCAAAAGTCACAAAAAACAGATGTTTTAAATACGAACGACCAACTGACCTGCTCTTCACCTGCATAATTGACAGTGCAATAAAAACAAAATACCGTCAGGCGGTTTAGTATTGTATAACAATTTTAGATTTTAGTATATAACCATTCTTGATAAAGGCCTCATCAAGCCAAAACATATGTAGAGAAAAATATCTGATTAAATTATTTTGAAACATATAAAAGCAGTGTACTAATTATCCCTAGTATTATTAAATGTAAGTTTTCCAGCCAGTTTTTTTCGTAAGTCCTGTAAGCATGTGGTATATATAACATCCCGTTAATGCGTGGAATGTCGGCAACTTTTTTAAAATATTTTCACGGAAATTAATTTCATGGACAGCGATAAATCTTATAGAGTTCCTCTTCCGACTGTCTTTCAGAGGCACCTCTGGATCCACTCAATGCAATGCATCAAAAGTACAAGGACATCAGTATCGTTGCAATTTACAACACATCTGGTATAAGCGGATCTATTACCAAATAGTATGTGTAGTAAAATCCTAGTAACTGATTTCTGATCTGTGGTATTTGTTTCAAAGTTTGCTTTATGCTTCAGCACATTGGGGTAACCGCTGGCTGCAACGTGGATGTCAGTTGGCTTTTGTTGAACACAGAGAGTCTTTTTATTGAGTTGTGTTGATAGTGATCAAATTCCACGTCCATTATGTGAGCAGAATAATTATTTTTAATTATTCATATTCATTGCAGCATATTCAACGAAAGTATTGCACTTAGCTGGTTTCCCCAGAACTGGTACTACTAACATTCCCTCAAATATATGACCGTCCTTTCCACCTATTACTTGGGGTAAGATTTTGCAAAGTAACGAATCTATAATGTATAATAATTAATCTCTTTAATTACCAGGTAGTAATATTCTAACAATGCTCAAACAAGGAAAAGCACGATGAACACAGAATAGAATGGCAAAGTGGGGATGTGATGTATGCAGCTGAGAGACTGAGTTTTTGACACCGCTTCAAATTTAAATGGATAATTCCTTTTATTATATTATTAAAAGTTATAAGCCCAAAAATGGGCTTCTCACGGATGTTGCCAACTTTTATAAATGCTGATTTAGGGTATCGTTTCCGCGCTAATACGGGGTAAACGAAAAACAGTTGATTTTTTTTATAGATTTTGCCGGACATTCGCGTTTTCAATAATTTTGTTACATAATGAATTTTTATATATTTGAACTACTATAAAAATACAAACAATAACCAATTTCAAGCGATCAACCAATTTTAATCAGTATTTACCATTAATGACCAGACCGTTCAAGCGAATACGGTTATAACGTTGGTTATACATCAATGACGTCACGAGTCAGCTGTATAACGTCAAAATTATAACCGTAAATTTTTGGTATTTACCTTCCTAGGGAGCTGTTTTATTTGCGGTTTATATTGACATGATGACTGACAAGGGGTAAAGTGGGGAAAAAGCGCCAATTATTCGCCATTATCATGAGTTAAGATAATTTATGGTTAGAATCCAAGTTTTTTTGTACTAAAAGATGTCGAACATGTGCGATAAATACGTTATTACAATTAATTTTGAGGGGCAGGATCACCAAGTGGAGAATCGCCTCCTAGAGCATTAGAGCAAGCAGTTTCTTTTGATCCATAGGTATCGTTGGAAATTATATCGCCTCCAAGAGCAAGCAGTTTCTGTTGATATATTTCAGTTCTAATACGTAACGTAATTTAATTTCGTAAAATATGATCGAAAAGTTATATTAGGAAATTACAAGTAAACAATCACATAACAGCGGTAAGTACCGTTTCGTTTTAGCCATCAAACGAAAATTACATCAACAAGTCATCTGTCAAATATAACCAAAACTAAACCAAGGTA
>MU191863.1:0-22695 GCA_016904865.1 Pissodes strobi
CTGGTTACGACTTACATACCCGATTAAGACATATGATCGGAATATTCCTTTTTGTCCGAAGCGACCTGACTCAATACAGGTCGATCACCCCAATTCAGACATTATCTAGAAAAAGTATTTAAAAACCTTATTATAACAAATCAGCATGGCTTTGTGAAAAAGAAATCCATAACTACAAATCTACTTTTATACACTGATTTTATTTATGAAAATCTGGAAAATGGTTACAATGTTGACTCAATATATACAGATTTCATGAAGGGCTTTGATAAAATTAATCATGGTTTGTTAATAAATAAACTTTATTGTTATGGAATTTCGGGAACTTTGTTGGACTGGATGGGCTCATTTCTGACGGATAGACAACAAATCGTAAAGGTCAATAATCATTATTCTGACCCTATTAATGTGACTTCTGGAGTACCTCAGGGTGCACATCTATCTCCCTTTTTGTTTAATATGTTTATTAACGATATAGAAAGTTGTTTCGCCCATTCTAAATTCATCCTTTATGCCGATGACCTCAAAATCTTTAAAGAAATAAAAAACGATAACTGCTCTAAACTTTTACAGGAAGACCTTGATAGATTTTATACATGGTGTAATGAAAACAAAATGTTCTTAAACATTAGTAAATGTAAATATATCAGGTTCAGCAAATCTTTAATAGGGGATTGTCCCAACTACCACATCAATAATAACGGTCTGGACAGGGTGGATATAATTAGGGATTTGGGAGTCTTGGTGGACCATAGGCTCACATTTTCGGTTCATGTGGGAAACTGTCGAAATCAAGCCCTGCGTATCTTGGGTTTTATTAAGAGAAACACAATCGACTTTAAGAATATAGATGCTATAAAGCTACTATATACCTCATTGGTTAGACCACACCTAGAAAATTGCTCGGTTGTTTGGAATCCCCATTATCAGGTCTATATTGACAAATTGAACAGTGTCCAGAGGAAGTTCTTGAGATACATAGCTTTTAAAAAGAGCATTCCTGTAGAAGATATAAATTACAGTGATCTAGAACAAACATTAAATATTCAATCTATCTCAAAACGTAGGCATAATTTTGACATTATTTTATGCTACAAATTAATCACCAACTATATAAATTGTCCTGAATTGTTGAAACGAATTCAATTTCATATACCATCTAGACAACTAAGGGATGCTAGAACATTCGAACTCAAATTTCACAGAACTTCATATGGACAAAACTCACCAATAACTAGGATAATGAAAAGTGCAAACTCATTTAATGGTGATCTTTTCGCAGAATCTTTGACTTCTTTCAAGAGTAAGTTAAGAAATTAAGATGAATCATGTTTTCTATAAAGAATAGATATTCCTAAGTGAACTGATCTGTGAGGTATGTGTATGTGTGTGTGGTTTTTTATTATGAATATGTTTAGTGTTCTAATTTACTGTAGTTATAGAAATGTATTTTGATTGGTGTGAATGTTACTTATTAGTATATTGTATTATTTTATTTTACAAATGTACGAATGGGCTTGTCCCGTGTATTAATAAATAAATAAATAATCGTTCTGGGAGACGTCAATGCCCACAACAACAAATGGCTCAAACATCACAACAATACCGACAACGAAGTTAGAGAAGCTGAAGCATTTGCCATCAGCTGCAGGCTTACCCAACTTGTAGGCGAACCAACTCGAATCTCAGAGAGGGGCGAATTCGCCGCCCTCCTGAATCTTTATCTAACCACCAGTCCTGACCAGTACACAACTATAGTTGGTCCGCCATGAGGTACTTCCGACCATAAACTTATTACAACATGGTTTATGAATTGCCACTTCTACAGAAGGATCCATCATTGCCTCACAAAATCTGGCATTATAACTCTGCAAACTGGGACGATCTAAGGGAGTTCTACCTAGATTTTCATTGCTCGACGTCTGCTTTGCCACTGATGACTCGTCAGTCTGCTGCGAAGAGATCACGCAAGTAATATTCTCAGGAATGGAAGTATACATTCCAAATTCCAACAAGTTACCGTCAAAAGGAAAGCCCTGGTTCGACAGAAGATGCGAAAGAGTTGTAGGTAGGAAACAGCAAGCCTACATGTACTGAGCAAAATCAGACCGCTGAAAATCGCAATTCTTTTTTCGAAGCGAGAAACGAATGAAAGTGTGTGACCGACGAAACTAAGGACTACCACAATCAAAGGAGCAAGAAAAAAACTTTTGCAATGCCCCAGTGGCTCCTGGAATTTCTGATCGGTAGCAAAGACAGTAAGTAATAACTTTACAAATACGCCTCTCCCACCTTCGACAGACGAACGCTGTTGCGCGTAAAACCTTTTTAAATGTGTTAGCAAGATATAATGAATAAGATCACGCAAGTAATCCCTTAAGGATGCGGCCAGCGCAACAGTGTGTTCCGACTTGCTTGCCGGCACGGCGTGGGAATGGGTCAATTATTTACTCTTGACCAGGGCGCCACCAATTTGAAGTAACCAAATTCGCAGACCCAAACTAGAAGATCCTCGGTCTTAAGAACCCGTAAGGGGGATCCAAAATCAAACTACTATCAGCTACACAAGGGCGATTCAAATCCAAACGACTATTAACCACACCTGTTTGGTTGAGGTATTTCAGAGCAAATAAAGACGGTAACGTTCGTGCAGGTTTAATTTTATTGGCGTTCGTTAGGTTTGGCGTTAACGTGTTGTCATAGCTCTTTCAGGAAACAAAATGATATAAATATAAAACAAGAAGACAAAAGAGCTTATTTGGAAACAAGAGCTCATAAATATAGAACTAGATCAGTTGCCTATACATATCGACAGAAATTTGAATTGAATTGAATTATAATAGAAATGAAATAGATACAGAATGATCGAACACTTATTAGGCACGTTTAGCTCTAAAGGAAGTAACAATATAATGCCAAATGATTAAGAAAGATCAAAACCAAGTTCAATTTTCTTAAGAACCGATCTCTGAATGTTGCAGTTGATGGACACATCTCAAACACATTCACCATTATCACGGGCGTGCCTCAGGGCGCAATAATTTCACCAACTCTGTTCCCAATCTATATTAATGACCTGCTGGCCGTAACAAATAATCCTGTTTACAGTTTTGCAGATGACAGTATCCTTGTCTCCCACTTTAGATCAGAAAAACCTTTACCAGCGACTGAGACTTATCACCGCAGACAGGAGCAGATTACAGCAATTAATCAAGACCTGGAGAAAGCTCAAACTTGGGCAGATAGAAATTTGGTCCAGTTCAATGCAGCAAAGACCCAAGCAGCAATGTTTACCAAGAGGGCCAATACGGCGGGCCCTGATATCATTATGGCAGGATCGACCATACCTTCATTCTCGTCAATCACACTGCTGGGTGTCTCGGTCTACAGCAATATGTCCTGGCATGACACGTTGCTAACATCGCAAAATCAGCCTCCCAGAAGCTTGGTGCACTATTTCGTAACAAAAAAATTGTATACACCGCAGCAGTTGCTCTTGCTCTACAAAGCGCAAATAAGACCGTGCTTAGAATCACACACCTGGGGTGCCGCACCAAAACACACCCTAAAGCTGCTGGATTCCATTCAGAAGAGAGCTGTGCGTCTCGTCGGCTACCCAGAGTTGACCCGAAATCTGGATAGTCTGGAACACCGCAGACATGTGACCGAGATGTCCCTGTTTTACAAATACTATCACGGCAGGTGTTCCCAGCATTTGGCCCGCCTCATCCTGCCCCTGACAGCGCCTGTCAGACAGTCACGACAGACGGCAAGAGCGCACTAGCTCGTTGTACAACTGGAAACACCTAGAACATCGCTTTACAAGAACTCCTTTGTCTGGCGCACTGCATCACTGTGGAAATCACTCCCAGGACATCTGTTTCCCTCTAATTACAACCTACAACTATTCAAGAACCGTGTCAATCAATATCTTCGCACACATCGCTCGTCGAGCGCCATAGGATCGCCCTTTAAGGCTGATTTTCATATACAGGGTTAGTAAAAAGAACCGGAACGCTTAAATATCTTCAAAATCGTTAAAACTATATATACAAAATTCGGTCCCTGGGGGTTTTTAGGCGTGCGGAATTGAACCATGATATCGGCACTGTTGCCAGATTTCCCAGTTTTGTGCTACACGGAGTCATTTTGTTATCTTAAATCGAACGCCCCACTTATTTTTATTACAATAAATTGGGCGTATCAAATTTAGTATGATCCCAAACTTTCAAAATTTCATCTTTTCTAATTGCTGAGATGTGACAACAACGCATTATTAGTAAAAAGCACCGGAACGCTTAAATATCTTCAAAATCGCTTAAGCTACATTTACAAAATTCAGTACCTGGGGGTTTCCGCGCATGCAGAATTGAACCGTGATATCGGCACTGTTGCCAGATTTCCTAGTTTTGGGCTGCACGGAGTAATTTTGTTATCTTAAATGGAACGCCCCATTTGTTTTTATTGCAATAAATTGGGCGTATCAAATTCACACCAAATTTTCAAAATTGTATCTCTTTTAATTGCTGAGGTGTGACAAAAACGCACTTTTAGTAAAAAGTACGAGAAAGCTTAAATATCTTCAAAATCGCTTAAGATACATTTATAAAATTCGGTATCTGGAGACTGAATTGCTGGAATGTTGAATTGAACCATGATATTGACTGTTGCCAGATTTCCCAGTTTTGCGGTACACATAGTCAAAAATGTGATGTTGTCATATCTCAGCACATAGTAAATACAATTTTGAAAATTTGGAATCTTACTAAATTTGGGCACCCAATTTGTTGCAATAAAAACAAAAGGGGCGTTCCATTTAGGATAACCAAATGACTACGTGTACCGCAAAACTAGAAAATCTGGCAACAGTGTCAATATCATGGTTAATTCCGCATGCCCGGAAATCCCCCGGTACCGAATTTTGTAAATGCAGCTTCAGCGATTTTGAAGATATTAAGCCTCCCTGTACTTTTTACTAAA
This sequence comes from Pissodes strobi, assembly GCA_016904865.1. Classification (NCBI taxonomy): domain Eukaryota; kingdom Metazoa; phylum Arthropoda; class Insecta; order Coleoptera; family Curculionidae; genus Pissodes; species Pissodes strobi. The sequence continues at coordinate 4,981 of MU191863.1, forward strand.
AATGCGTTGTTGTCACATCTCAGCAATTAAAAGAGATACAATTTTGAAAATTTGGTGTTTTACTAAATTCGATACGCCCAATTTATTGCAATAAAAACAAATGGGGCGTTCCATTTAAGATAACAAATTGACTCCGTGTAACGTAAAACTGGGAAATCTGGCAACAGTGCCGATATCATGGTTCAATTCTGCATACCCGGAAACCCCCAGGTACCGAATTTTGTAGATGTAGCTATAACGATTTTGAAGATATTTGAGCGTTCCGGTTCTTTTTACTAACCCTGTATAGGACTGTGCACCGACTGTGCGCCTACCATGCTGCGGCCGTCGCGGGTCTTCTATATTTTCACAATAGGACTGGACAATCGAAACACGGCCGTAGCACAGTCCTATGTCTGTAAATGTAAATAAGGGCTTCAGTGCGTTTTATATGGAACATACAATTTTTTGATTTACAGTGATGTCGGTTTCACGGTAGGTGCACGGTGCACGGTAGGCGCACTGTCGGTGCACAGTCCTATATATGAAAATCAAGGCTTTAGTGTGTGTGCCACTGCCATAAAAAACTGTAAATAATGTAGAAATTAGCTCCAAACTCGATTTATTACGATTAAATACAAGCTTCTGTTACGAGATATCAAATCACACTCTGTTTTACCCAACAAATGCAACGTTAACAAATTCTTAATCTTATAATATTCACAGTCGAGGTGCTGACACTGTTCTTCTAAGCCAGCGCCGCATCGGGAGAACCAGTGGCGAAGAATCACATGAGAACACACAGCCTTCCTGACAATGGGCATTACCTCCTACAACAAGTTCAGACGGCTTACTCGTGACGTCTTCAAATCTAGCCAAAAGTTATTTACAGGCTATACTGAAATGTGCAACTTCTTTTAAAATAACACAGTTAAGTAGACATTTCAGATGCACAAATCTCGAAAAAATATACTAAAAACTTGTTTTTGTTTTGTAAATTTAACTTTATTTTATGTGTAGTTTGAAACGTAATTGGGCTAATATTACTTTAAGTGCGACTATTATGACTGATAATGTTTATTACTGATTTTTTTTAAATCGAAAATTAAATTGCAGTTTACTATCTTTTTCTGCATACATTAATAATATTTAAGGGCTTCCGGTTAAACCAAGGCTGTGAGACATGAACTCAGCCCTTAGACGCGTCTCATTCGATTTTTGTTTTCCTATTATGGGGTATCAAATCATGAAAAAGTGCATGCTACATTTGGCACATCACGTAATATACGTGAGAGATCGTGTTAGTCTATTTCTGAGGGCGGAATCGGTTCAAATGACAAACATACATTAATGCTAACTGAAACTAACCGAAAGTTGATTGAACGACTAACCGAATGTAACCAAAAGCTCCACAAAAGACTAAAATGTATCGGAATAGATTAGAAATATTAAAGTAAGTTAAAACTAACCAAATCGAATTGAATTTTGGCGACTAACCAAAACTACACAAAAACATTAAATTCGATTATAACGTATCGGCGCCGATTGAAATGACTTAAATTAAAACTAACTGAATATTGATTGAAGTACTACCCACGACGACTATAGAACCCAACCTAATCTAAACTCACCAAAAGCACCAAATATGGCTAAACCGTATCGAAACAGATTAAAAATATTATAACCCATATTAACCGAATTTTGCCGACTAACCAAAATTAACCAAAAACATTAAAAATGGTTGTAACATACCGGAGAGTTGATTGAATGACTAACCAAAAGTAACCAAAAGCACCAAAACGGGCTAAAATGTATCGAAATAAGTTACACAAATTAAAGTAAGTTAAATCTAACCAAAAACGAACCAAATTTTGGCGTTTCCAAGGTGGCATCACGACACGGAAAATTTTAGTGAACGCCACGACACGGTTTATTCACAACTGATTATAACGTATCGGAATCCGCTCTAATAAGTAAAATAAATTGAGACTAAGTGAAAATAACCGAAAGTTGATTGGACGACTAACCAAAACTAACCAAATATATTAAAATTCATTAGAACGTATATGAACCAGTTCAATTGACTAAAATAAGTTGAGAATACGTGAAACTAACCGAAAGTTGATTAGACGACTAACCAAAACTAACCAAATCTATTAAAACTCATTATAACGTATCGGTACCGCTCACATAAGTAAAATAACTTGAGACTAAGTGAAACTAACCGAAAGTTGATTAGACAACTAACCAAATTTATTAAACTTGATTATAACGTATCGGAACCGACTCAAATGGCTAAAATAGTTTGAGTAAGTGACATTAACCACAGATCTAGGAAGGGGAAACTAACCGCGAGTTGATTAGATGACTAACCAAAATTAACTACATCTATTAAAATTGTTTATAACGTATCAGAACCAGCTGAAATAAGTGAAATAAGTTGAGACTAAGTGAAACTAGCCAAAAGTTGATTAGGCGACTAATCCAAACCGACCAAATCTATTAAAATTGATTATAACGTATCGAAACCGACTGAAATTACTAAAATATGTAGAGACTAAGTGAAACTAAGCGGAAGTTGATTAGACGACTAACCAAAAGAAACCAAAATTTTTTAAATTAAATATAACGTGTCGGAACCGACTCAAATGATTAAAACAAGTTGAGACTAAGTGAAACTAACCGAACGTTGATTAGACGACAAACCAAAATTAACCAAAACTATTAAAATTGATTATAACGTATCAGAACCAGCCCAAATAAGTAAAATAAGTAGACTAAGTGAAACTAACCGAAAGTTGATTAAACGACTAACCAGAACTAACCAAATCTATTAAAATTGATTATAACGTATCGGAACCGACTCAAATAACTAAAATAATTTGAGACTACGTGAAACTAACCGAAAGTTGAATAAACGTCTAACCAAAACTAACCAAATCTATTAAAACTGATTATAACGTATCGGAACCGCTCAAATAAGTAAAATCAGTTGAAACTAAGTGAAACTAACTGGAAGTTGATTCGACGATTATAGTAACCAAATTTATTAAAATTGATTATAACGTATCGCAACTGACTCAATTGACTAAAATAAGTTGAGACTAAGTGAAATTAACTAAAAGTTTATTCGACGATTAACAAAGAATAACCAACCCTATTTTCATCAATCAATTTTAATTGATTAGGTATAACGTATCGTAACCTGTTCAAATGACTTAAATAATTTGATATTAAGTGAAACTAACCGAAATTTGAATTGACGACTAACCAAAACCAACCCAATCTCTTAAAATGGTTTCTAACGTATCAGAAACGGTTCAAATGACTAAAGTAAGCTGAGAGTGAGTGAAACTAAACGAAACTTGATTGGACGGCTAACCAAAATTTACCAAATCTATTAAAATTAATTATAACGCATCGGAACCAGTTCAGATGTCTAAAATAAGTTGAGACTAAGTGAAACTAACCGAAAGGTGATTGGACGATTAACCAAATCTAAACAAATATTTTAAAATTGATTATGTGTATCGGAACCAGCTTAAATAAGTAAAATAAGTTGAGACTAAGTGAAACTAACCGAAAGTTGATTGGACGACTAACCGAATCTATAATTGGTTACAACATATCGGATTAACGACTAACCAAAATTAACCAGAGCCACTAAAATTGATTATAACGTATCGGAACCGGTTCAAATGGCTAAAATAAGTTAAGACTATGGGAAACTAACCAAAAGTTGATTGGACGACTAACCAGAACTAATCAAATCTATGAAAATTGATTACAACGTATCCGAACCGACTCAAGTAACTAAAATAAGTTGAGACTAAGTGAAACTAACCGAAAGTTGATTCGATTCGTAACGGTCCAAATGACTAAAATAAGTTGATACTAAGTGAAATAAATCGAAAGTTAATTACAGAATTAACCAAATCTATTAAAATTGATTATAACGTATCGGAACCGCCAAATATTACTAAAATAATTTGAGACTAAGTAAAACTAACCGAAAGTTAATTGGACGACTAACCAAATTCATTAAAATTGATTATAACGTATCGGAACTGGTTCAATTGGCTAAAATAAGTTAAGACGAAAGGAAACTAACCGAAAGTTGATTAGACGACTAATCAAAATTACACAAATCTATTAAAATTGATAATAACGGATCGCAACCGACTCATATGAACGAAAACAGAATAATATGAGACTAAGTGTAACTAACCGAATGTTGTTTCAACGATTAACTCAAATTAACCAAATCCATTAAAATTGATTAAAACGTATCGGAACCGGCTCAAATGACTAAAATAAGTTCAGACCAAGGGAAACTATCAGAAAGTTGAATGGACGACTTACCAAAAGTAACCAAATCTATTAAAATTGATTATAATGTAACGGAGCCGGCTCAAATAAGTAAAAAAGTTGCGACTAGAGATACTAACCGAAAATTGATTAGACGACTAACCAAAACTAATCAAATCTATTAAAATTGATTATAACGTATTGGAACCGACTCAAATGACTAAAATAAGTTGATACTAAGTGAAACAAACCGCGTTAGATCGGGGATTGAGAGACGAATCGAATGCAGTTTTTACAACCACCATTAATGTTATAAATAGTAAAAACGAACGAAACTTGAAGTAATATGCATTTATGTGGTTTATTTTGGTAAACTAAACTTGCAAAACATTCCTACTCTCCGACAATTGAGCTAGGGTAGCGGTACGCTAAGGCTAGGGCCTAATTCAAACACTTCGCAGACACCTTCTTGAAGCCTACGCATCGTCAATAGTAATTATTTTAATTTAAACTTTAAATCTTGAACCTCAACTGTATTTACACTCAGTTTCTTCTAATATACAAAAACTGTTTTTCCGGTTATTCGCGACGGAATACTTTACAAAACCGGACTGGAAGAGTATCTACTTTTGATTTAAAAAAAATCAGTTGATTGTTTGAAACATAATAATATGAAAGTTAGGCCCTAGTGCGCATACCCGGTGGCGATTTTAAGAACTCTAGTGACCCGGTGGCGTATTGGCATTGTTTACTATACTGCAGCGCATACCGTTGCAGCGCGGTAAAGAATGACCAAACACCACGCCGCCGCCTTTATGCCACGGCCACCTATACGTCAAGGCCAGGAAGCAGGCGGTTTTAGGCAAGGATGAGTCATCGCACGTCGACCAAACTGATGGTCGACTTGTTTGTTTACATTAATATTTTTCACTCAGTTTTTCATTTATTTAATTATTTTATAACGTGTAGATATTATAATTATATTGCGAAACGGTTTCTTGTAGGAGATTCCAAGTAAGCTACCTGGATGTCCTTCATATTTAAGTAAAGTTGATGAAGCGAATGTCCACACTAAACGCAGAAAGATCGGATTGAATGGCGAGGAATAGAAAGGGGCTATTGCTGAAACTTTGGACAGAGCGACTACTTACAACGAAATGAAGCAATATCTTTTACTGCGCTACATGAAGCTGATATCAAGATTAATTAACTCGAGGATGGATAGTTGAAAGGAAAAAGAAACTTGTCCTTTATCTGTTTAAATGAACCAGCTGAAGGGTACCCAAGTGTGCAAATGTCTGTGTTTCTGTCAGGTCAGAAGACATGAAGTGTTTGTGGGCAATTTGTTCATGAAAAAAACATTGTGTTTTGACAAGACTGTTATAAAACTACCAGTGCGGGTCGAGTATATCATGTACTCTAGATAAAGTGCTTCATGAAGCCAAAATATTTTTGATTGACAATAAAAATAAAGATGATATAACATCAACTATAGAACTGTAACTCTACTAAACTATTGTATTTTGTATGTGTATTTGTGCAACCCTTGGTCTATTGTGGCTCACATCTGTAGATTCCACTAGGCCAGAGGCTTAATCCTTTTCATGAAATCGAATAGCTGTCTGAGGGTGGATAGTTTGTCTGGTTCTTTCCATTGCCAGACAGTAGCATAAGACATGCTCCATTGTTTCTTTGCCCTCCAAGCACAAGCGGCATCCCGTTTCTTCGGAAAGCCGTATATCTTGGATGGAACTCATGTGGCGAACTAACTAGTTAAGTACATGTATTTTTACTAAAATGGCTTGCATGAAGATTAGAATTCAACAGTGTCTGTCTAGAACAGCTAGTAAAATTGAGCTGCTTCGAAACCTTCGGTTTGCTTTTATTGTCGCAATACTTATTGGTTCATAAAACTGCTTTGCATTTTATTCACAGTACTTATACAACATAGAAAAATTACTGCTTTTTGTATTCATATATGTGATATTTGTTTTACTTAACATGACTCAAGCTAATTAATCATTTTATTGTATCATATATTCTCTTATTGCTACTTAAAAAGATTGTGCTTGAGTAGGTACTGAATAGGTGAACTAACTAACAAAACCATACACTATATATACCTTTTACTTTTTCTAACTCGCTTTACTCTGAGAAATCTACTTGAATACTTATACGTCAAAATACTGCCTTTTGCTTGCAACTGCTTTGATCTTGGGCTACATATTTCAATTAACTGTAATCACATTTGTTATTAACTAACCACATAGTTTATATTATTAATACATACATATTATCAAAAATGGAAATTATAAGCCAACAAGCATAATACAAAACAATAATTATGTTATTCTGATATTCCGTTCATCTACTACTCGTAACTTTAGTTTATCCCTATCTTTGATATGATTTTTATTTCATGTCTATATTTCTCATATTTATTTTTATAATTAATAAACTTGTATCCAGTTTTACCATATTGTCTTATTTTAAGATTAATAAGGAATCACTATTAGGTAGTAGAAGGGCAAGATCAAGGTAAGACCAGAGACAAAGAATGTCTGGTAACGTCCTGGTAATTCGAGCAGAAAATACATCAAAACATACATTAAAATAATTCCCCTTTAATTTAAAGCCCATCGACCCCTATCAAACATAATAATTACCCTCAAAAACCAAAAAATAATTTACACTCATTACTACAGTTTGTTTACATAATTATCTCGGTCGACCTCATGCATGTCAATGGTCAACCTGTGATGACTCATAATTTGCTGCTTCCTGGCCTTGTCGTCAAGATGGTTGTGTTTATGCAGACAAAGCTTACTGCGCCACAGCACCGGCGCGCGTTCCGACGTGGTAAATTTTGTACTACGAATGCGCCCGTGTTCTCGAGGCATTGTTTACTGCGTTGCAGCGGCTACCACGCAAATTACACCTTACCGACTTGTGAGTTTTACTGCAGTAGATTATAAAAATAACATTACCATAATATACTAACAAAAAAAACTAGTTTATTACCTACACCATATAAAAATACAAAAAATACGAACTGTACCTACTTAACAGTCTGGCCATGCTTCAATTTTATTTATTTTAGAAAAAAATCCATTATTAGACAATATAAGCGTAAATATACGAAAATAGAATCTTAGTGTGCATTTCCATGCGATTTTGCATTAGGCCTATTAAGATCAATATTGTTCTTTAGGGATCTTTGCCTTTTAGGATTAGTTGTTGGATGGCCTAACAGCCTGAATGCGTTTTGCTCCACATGACAAACCACATCTTATTTTTCTGCGGCTAACTGATGTTGGCTGAACAGAAATATTCCTCTTTAGTGCGATATTTTTTGAAAAACGAACGAAGTTGAGTAAGTCAGAGGGCGTCATAATTTTCTTTAGCGTCTTAATGATATTTTTCGTGGCATTAATCATATCAGCTATTTTGCTATTAGACGCTATTTTACTAATGCGTTCAAAATGTTCTGATAGTTCTGTTACAGCTGCAGAATGTTATTTCAATATATTTGTTTTGTTGGCATCATCAACAGTATTTATTATTTCCGTAGTACAATTATTAATATCCTTTTGTCCAACTTTGCTAACCTGTTCTATATTAATTGATGGCAATTCGCTTTTTGTTTCCAGATCAGTTAACATATCATCGTAAAATTCGGGAGACACGTTTTCTCCTAGATTCCTGTCATCGCGGTTTAATTGCATGCAGTTCCTAAAAGTTATTCCAAACTCATTTTGTATAGCATAAAGATGTTTACAGTATCTTCCACCTTGTCCATAAATCCCGTCGCAAAACGCAATATCTACGCATATGCGGCCCGGTGTCAACTCGAAGAGTAGGGGCCCGCAGTCACATGCATAGGTATTATTTGGGGGAAGTAACTTTTCATTTTTTTTTTGGAAAGCATAAAAACATTTTAATAACCATAAATTTGTACTTATAAACTAAAATGACATTATGAACATTGGTATTTTAACTAAACAAAAATGGAACAAACAATATTTCGACTAAAAATGGCATAAATTCTGTTTCGGTATTGTGGATAAAACTCCGCTTTAGCCCAGATTTTTTCAAAGATACAAAAAAATTATTTCATTATAAGGCAAATGAAACACGGTTGGGCATATGTAGGGCTTTTGAGAGATGCACAGAAAACGAGCAATGAACTCATACTTTCATAATATTAATACAAAATTAGATACCTTATTTGTACTTTTCAGCCAAGGTGAAGAATATAAAGAGCTTTTATAAGCACGTTAGAATGATAACATACTGATTCAAGAACGGAAGGAGCACTTTCACAAAAAATATTAACTTCTGACAATAAATATAAGACAATGGGGTGCACAGTTAACGAAATAAAAACTGGTAAAACTGAAAATAACACTATGGAAATTACAAACAGGATATATTTAATAAAGAAAGCATTGCAAATGATTTTAATATGCATCAGAAAGTTTGTACCTTCCGTTCTTTTTCACCCTGCCGACCCATCCATAGACGCGCTTTGCCGTATAACGACTCGTCAGTATGGCTATAGGGTCAACAGATGAGAGAACGGTACTTGAGGCTTTAAACAAATCCAATGAAATTCAAACCAGTAGCGTGTTGTAGCCGGCGCCATCTATCCGTAACCTGCTAAGTTTATCGGAGATAGACAGTACTATATTATAGTAATTATTGGCTACTACTTCACCTGTGTATGTTAGGTGAACCTAGACAAATGCATCAGAAAGTGTGTACCTCCTGTACCTTCCGTTCTTTTTCACCTGCCGACCCATCCATAGACGCGTTTCGCCGTATAACGGCTGGTCAGTATGGCTATAGGGTCAGCAGATGAGAGAACGGTACCTGAGGCTTTAAACAAACTCAGTGAAGTTCAAACCAGCAGTGTGTTCTAAAACGAAGTTTTATCCACAATACCGAAACAGAATTATTGCACTCGACGCGCGTTTCGCTAACAATGTTACCATCATCAGGAGGTGATTAAGTTTTAACCATCTCCTGATGGAATTCTGTTTGGTATTGTGGATAAAACTCCGTTTTAGTGCATGTTGCAGGAGGTTCCAAACCCCAACACAGTAGTGTGTTGTAGGCGCCAGCTACCACACACTACTGGTTTGATTTTAAAATATTTTTCCTAAATATTCTTCCTGGATTATTCAAGGAACTAAAAAATACTCCTATTTAATGTACTGTGCAATACAATAATCAGCCAGTGTTTTTGTATAATGAATTTAAAGACATTGTTCTAAAGAACTTATCGCTGTTTATGATAAAATACCGACAAGTATCATTAAATTTTGTGCCCTACAGTTAGAGGATAAACTCCGTTATGTGATTAATAATAATCTAATATACAGCATGCGGTATATTTCCAAAAAAACTAAAATTATCAGTAATAAAACCGTTTTTAAAAAAGGTAGTTCTCAGTGTTTAGATAATTAAATGCCAATAAGCTTGCTCGTAGGTTTCTCAAAATTGCTTGAGCATGTAATGAAGTATAGGTTAATTAATTTTATAAAAAATTGTTATTTGTTTCGAGATATTACATGGTTTTTTTACTAGAAACCGCGCTTTTTCAAATTATGTCATTGAGCTTCCTAATGGACATATCAAACGCATATGACTTTCTGCATCAAGAATAATTATTCAAAAAAATGGAAAGGTATGAAGTTATACGTAATGCCCTCTTGTAGTGTAAATCAGTGGGCGCTCTCAAGGGGTGATGATAAAAACAGATTATCAAAAAATTGTGCCAGAGATAATAACATGTAAATACGCATTACCACAGGAAAGTATTATTACTCCAATTACTCTTTGTTATTTGCATGAATAACTAGTTCGACATACATCTAGATACAGACACTCACATATATAGGTATGCAAATTATACAAACCTACTGGTGGAACATAAGAAAGTGGTAACTTTGCATAATAATAGTGGCAGTTTTCTTAACAGTAAACCAGAGCTTCAGACAAAACAAGTTTAATCCAGAGAAATAAACAAATGCCATATTTTTTAGAACCAAACAAAATAGACAAACCTGAACAAACGGTACTAGACAGCAACACACTACACACAGAAGGTAAAGTTCGATTTCTAGGGACAGAGATAGATGATTACTTCATTTATGTTGATCAGTTGCGTAACAAACTAAGTAAAATTAGTTACGCATTTAGAGTAATAGTAAAATATTTTGACGAAAGTTATTTTTACCGTTGATAAGTAAGAAGCAATATGTTTTTCTGCTAGTTGGCAAAATGTCTAAAAGATTGCAAGTATCTTCTACCGCTTGCAATAATTTTCTATAGAAATGTTTCCCTAATATCCTTTATAAGCTACTCTTCAACCCAGGGCAATAAATGAAATATAAATTAAATACCATATGAGTTACTGTTATTGGCATCATTAATGTCATTAGAAATAATTGAGACAGATAGTTAGTCTGCAGAAAAAAAATATAAGGTAAAATCCACGTATTATTTAATGATACCTTTTATTACTGTTTATATCCCGGACATTTAAAAAGATGCAAACCTTGGTATTACATTAGAGGAAAAATCAATTATTGGTTGATAAAATATTAGCAAAAAAAGCTATAGCAACTTACTTATTGGGACTAGTTCTGGGTCTAACAGGGGCGCCAGTCTTAAGTTTGGCATTTGGATATTGTGATAAGTATGTCATCATTGACTGTTCATCTATGTTGGGGTTCACTATCTCTTCAGGTTTTATTAGTTGTGGCACATGCAGCCAATCATCTGCGAGACACATTGCTTCAGACGCATTTTGAACTGAATCTTTTGGGTCCCAGTCCTATAAAACAACACGTAGTATTTATAACTTACGGTTTACTGCCTACACTGAAATAAATTTACTATCACAATACTTTGGTCATCAGTATAAAATTGGTCTTCCAATTTATTATCATATTTATTTTGTGGAAAAACTGCGATATCTTAAAACCTAATGTAAACTCGTAATATAAGTTACAAACATATATTTAGTTATTATTAAAGGCACAGGACCTGACTGAAAATTAATTTGGCAAAAATATAAATTTTACAGGTTTATGAACGAACTTTCTCGTATGTTCTAAATTCAATTGGATTGTATGTTTAAGTATTAAGTGCAGGGTAAGGGATGAGGATGTTTCGTTCACCTCGTGAGTGGTGTATTGAGATTATTTGCAAAAAATGTGCTGCTCTCACTATTACTGACGCCCATGCACTAGCTCTTTCACATAGAAATATCTTCTTTTATTGCGTTGATTGTAAGCTTAATATCAAAAAATACCTAAAATCGGAAAACTGTTGAGACATTATGGACATTCATTGTGATTGTAGATTACAGAATTCTTTTCCCATATCAGTTTGAATGTTCATTGGGACATTTTTCAACGCTTTACAAATTTTTCCTCATAGCCTGAGTAACTTACTTTCTTGATTTTAATTTAATTATGTTCTATTCAAACATATTTAAAGAATACATTAATAACTTCTAACAACATGTAACGATATGCTTTATTGAATTTCCAATAAGGTATCACTTTGACTAAATTAACTTGCCACAAGTCCCTTAAAACTTTTACTATAACCTTCCAACGTTTGAAATATTTTCTGCTTGGCTTATGCAGTTCATTAACAAAATCTTAAAAATTATCTGCAATAGTTAATAATGTTTATTGTTCTATAAAAGTTGGGTATTTTATTACAAATTCTCCAAAAAAAAATCGCCAAATACGTTTTTGTTTTGTTATCATTGTGAAAACTGATTACATCACCTGATATAATTTTAAGCAGTGGCGGTTCTTAGGGTCGAGCCACAGTGCCATGGCCTTACCAATTCAAATTTAAAATTGATAAGATGATCACTTATTTTCAGTGCGAACAAAAAATATATATATTTTTTTGGATATAACATTAATAGCAAACAAAAAATAAAACTGGAACGCAGCCGGTCGCAAGTCGCATTACCCCAAATATTTGATTATGCTCAATCAGAGCAATCAAAATCAGACACGTAGTTGTCGCGCCAGGCCCAGTATCTATGCGCTTACATCGAATAACGATAAGCAATGGCCTTGAAAATAACGTGGTAAAGCCACAGCAAATTAAATAATTTTGGCCAGGCTCCCAACCAATAAGAATCTTTCATAGCAAAATGCACGTGTTATTGTTTTGACTGGCAAAACTGTGGCATTAATTATGTTACGGGTTGACGGGTTATTATGGCTATTATCGGTATCGGTACGGTAAAGTATTAATTTGTTCTTGCAGTTGTTGGCTGGTGCTTTCCGACTTTTTGGTGTTTTATCGGACAAATCGGACTGCTTTTTTATTAAAAATAATGGATAAGATTAGTGTTTTAAAAAATAATCCATTTTGCAGTTTAACTTTGGAACAAAAACTTGGAATTAAGGAGTTAGGACGACCGTTGCCCAATTTAAACATTGAATAAACTCAAGGTGGCCAAAAAGTGCGTTCGCGTAAATTTAATAGAATTATTTATGCAAAAAATATTTGGGAGTGCTAAGCGACTATTTTGTTTTTTGTGTGTTTTATTTGGAGGAGAGGAACCTTGGTCTCGAAAAGGAAGAGATGATCTTGTCCATGTCTGGGAAAAAATGAAGACACATGAAAAATCAAAGGTACACATGAACAATATTTTTAATTTTTCCATGCTTGGTAAAATTAATATTCAAACTCAGTTAAACTCTGCATATCGTAACCAACTAATTGAACAAAACAAGCAAGTTGATAAAAATAGATATGTGTTAAATCAAATTATAAACTGCGTTCGTTTTTGTGGTGCATTTGAGTTAGCCCTCAGAGGCCATGATGAAAAAAGAGACCTCACTAAATAAAGGCATATTTCGGGAATAAATAAATTTTAACTCAGAATTAGACAAAACCCTTAAAGATCATATTAAAACATTGATTGGATAAACTGTATTTTGGCCATGACCTGAAATATTGATATCTCCACACAGTTGCGGTAAGTTTTTAATTCCCCTAGATTAAAAACTTTTTTAATATTTGAAATGATAATATTAGATCAAGATTTGACCCTACCTCACTAAACTGTCACGAACCGCCACTGATTTTCAGTTTCATTGCATATGTTATTGACTTTCCCTTTATACGAAGAACAATGCCTACTTTTGAGTATACAACTTTCTCTATATATCCCACATCGAATGGGAAAACATAAGTAGTACTTCCATCTTGAAGTAATTGGTACTGATTCTTAGTAGAATTCTAATTTCCGATAAAGAGTAAAACAAGGTAATGGTACAATTTTACTTTATTCATATACATAACATTTAAGATTTAAGAACGGGGAGCAGAAATATTTACTTTTTTGAATGGACTATTTTGGTTTTCGAAAAGTATGTGTGGTCCGATTTTATCAATATGCATTTTAACTTTTCGCATTCTATAGTTGTTTCTTTTCCATAATTACTTTTGCTTTTCGAAGATCTTCCAATATTGATATAATTTCATGTATGAGATGTATAGTATGATCTATCATTTGCGAAGAATCTAGTCCTGATACGCTTGAGACGTTGGATTGGGTGGATTTATTCGGTCGTTTAAGTATTTTCTTTTCAATTTAGCACAGTTTACATTTGTTCTCAGATATTTGAGATCAGTGGTTTCCTGTACCTCCTCATTAGGATCGCAATTTCTTCTCTTTAAAATACCCATATAATTTTTCAAGGTCGTTTGATGTTTAATTCAAAGGATCTTGAAAGAAATCACTCATACAATCAGGGAGTTTCTCTGTAGGCTATTCAAAATCGATCAAACTAACCCAATTTTCTATTTTCAGTCACAGAATCATGAATTAGACCGTGAGTGTGATCCAAATCTCGTTTACCCTTAATTGACAAATATTCTTACAAGCGGGTGAAATGCCTGAAGATATTTCATATAAGCGGGCGTTTTAATTGATTCAAAGATGTTTTGCCTAACTCATTCCTTAGTTGGTTCGGTTATAGTGGATATATTTGGACTAGAAGTACGTTTTCTTGCTTAATATCTCGTTGTATAATTCAATCCGCGGCTGCTGGGTAAAAACACATCATTATTATCATCATCATCGACATCATTATCCTGAAATATTACCTCGCCCAGCAAAACCGATGGTTTTTCACTGGGCAGATATCTTTGATACATTTTTGACTGCCTTCTTGTTAGTTGTTGTTTGACAGGTGAAAATGTAGCATAATTTTGTTGAGGAGTTGGAAATAATGGAGGTGAAGAAACTTCTCATTTTATTAATAGTTCCTATTTAATACTTTTAATTAATTTCTGCAAAGGTTCAGCAACTTGCTTTAACTCTTTTTCTGGGCTTATTTATCATTCTGCTATATATAACTTTAGGTCCTGATATGTTCGCTTCAAGACTTTACGAGCTTCCACTAGTTCTTTGGCAATTTTCTCATTTATGTTTATATATATAGTTACGATCATAAACTAACATTAACTTAATTGAATAATGTTTATATATTTCATATTTAAAGTTACCATTTTAATCAATAACTACAAAATTATAATCATTATGTCTAAATATTATTAACAAATTCGTCAGTGGCCCTGTTTTCCAAAAATCGAACATGTGAAGTGGACTAAAAGGCAAAAATTTGTAAGGTATAGATTTTTATCATGTTGGGGTTTGGAACCTTCGGCAACATGCACTAAAACTGAGCTTTATCTACAATACAGAATTTTTGCACTCGACGCGCGTTTCGCTAACCATGTTAGCATCATCAGGAGATGATGAGTTTTAATCATCTCCTGATGATGCTAACATGGTTAGCGAAATGCGCGTCGAGTGCAAAAATTCTGTTTCGGTATTGTGGATAAATCTCAGTTTTAGTAGATTTTTATGGTTGATATTTGTAAGTATAAGACCAACATATTTTTCTTTTTTACAGATACTTTTCTACAGGAATGATCATTAAACAAATGTCGTTTCATTTTATGAGGAGTGACTGTACCAGAAGACAAATAATAGAAGAAGTATAAGATAGTATTGCCGATAGTAACTTCATTGTTGTTCACGAGGGTGATTGCGACAGAAACGGCGATGGTGCAGTGTTTCGCAATTCAAGTATTGGCAGAAATTTCAAAGCTGACAGTGCTGACACTTTAAATTTTCCGCCATCGCAGCCATTGCCAAAAGAACCACGCGAGCTGGCATTTCTCTACGACCTTGTGAGCGATACAGCTTTTCCACTTTTCTGTCGAGAATCCGCAAAATTCTTAGACCGTAAATGAATATTTAGCTATAGGCTGTCATGAGCTGGCGGAAGTGTCGAATGGGGTCTCGGAATAATGGTTTCAAAATTTAAATTACTGCAAAACCCTATTCTCTGTTCGCCAGAAATACACGAAAAAATAAACGGGTCAACATTAAGTTCAGTCCGTTAACTTTTTTGTCCTATTTTCAAACTGCTGTAATTAAAAAAAAAGTTTTTTGAAGGTGGATTGCGGATTTTGAAAGTGCGTTTCTTCTCGATTGAGTTACATGTCACAAATTTTCGGTAGGATTGCTATTATTATCATGATATAGGGGATGATAAATAAAGCCATGCAAAAAGCGGAAAGGTAGTGAGTAGTGTGTCCCATTTTGGCAAAAGATTTTTTAGTCGTTACAATATGGTGGTTTGTTACTAAGGCAATATCAATATCGCTAGACGTTTTTTTCACTTTTGAATTTAAGCCCTTTGGCCTTAGATACACTACCAAACGTCAAATTTCACTAACTAATTTTTAAACACTCTGCAACAAAATGACGGATTTTTAGCCTATTTCATGTAGATTTTCTATGATGTTAGGCATTCACAAAATGTTACAGTTTTAACGAATACGGGGCAAACAATAATTTGATTAATGATAGGTAGCTAACATGGAACTATTTAAAGCAAAATTAATGATTGACTGACACGATCTTCGTATCACGGTCGATCTCATCATCCTTAAAATGTCAACTCATATAAGATTTTCATGTGACACTTGACGTAGTAAAATAGCCCGGTACGAAAAGTCTAGCTGGTGCGCGGTAGTGTATGGAATCCTTTGTAGCAACAAGCTTCTATAATAAAGATGGAACGATGTTGTCATGGAAACCTATAGCATTTTGTGTTGACTGCAAATTTAATTTTTTATCTTAAAGGCAGATTTAAATTTTTAAAAGGGTAAAACTTGGCCAACATTAATTAAGAAATGTAGTGCGGTAAGTTTAAGCCCAGGAAATTTATTAAAAAGAGTCACATACCTGATTTTATTTTAAAACAAGTTGCGCCAACAACGACGTCCCACAGCTGACATTACCGACACAATGGGCGCAACCGTCTTCACTATCAAATTAATACTGGTCAGAGCAAGAGCTTATGGTAATCCGAGCTATCAGTACCAAGGCCGCTGCGGAGGAACGACAAAGAAAACAGCAAGGCAGGATCGTGTAATTACTTGTAATGTAACGCGGAGCAGGACCCTTAACGCAACCAAAAGTGCCAAAGCTTTCAAACAGCAAATGACATGAGAGTATCCACACCATGGACTTATTAGCGTATAAATACAGCCTGCGAGGAGCGTTCAACCGTCTACTGTTAGACGAGTCCCTGACAAACAGATGCCTTTGCGATCCAGCGATTTGCTTCCAATTGCCCTTGTGGTGTAGTGGTAATGGCACTGCGCTTGTGATACAGGGGCTGTGGGTGCGATTCTCTTCGGTAGCAAGGTGTTTTTTAAAGATTATATAGTTATATAGTTTGGGTTAGAATTGGGTTAGTTTTGATTAGGTTTCTTGGTTTGCACCCCGGAGCGAACGAAGCGAGCGGAGGCAAATGCTTGAAGTGAAAAAAACAGGACTCGTGGAATGGTGGAAGGGTGAAAGGCTCCTCGCAAGCTGTATTTATCGGCTAGTCTCCCTATACTAAAACTCGTCCATGACTTTCATAAAAATTAAGCCTAGATTCTTTTGTAAATATCCACCTACTTCATTCTGCTATCCCCCAGTTGGCATGACTTCAGCCCACTGCCTCCTTGCAGCCCTATTAGTAGCCTTCAAAGAAGGGCAAGCAGCACGCCGGCGGGACCAAAGTCCATACTAGCGGATAAATACAGCTTGCGAGGAGTTTTTCACCCTTCCACCATTATGGACTTTGGGCCCGCCGGCGTGCTGCTTGCCCTTCTTTGAAGGCTACTCATAGAGCTGCAGGCTGAACGTCATGCCAACTGGGGGATAGCAGAATGAAATAGGTGCATGATACAGAAGAATGTAGGCTTAATTTGTGTGAAAGTGATGGACGAGTTTTAGTATAGAGAGGAAGATATGAACGATATCTGGAAGAGAACATGAATGCAAGGGAACCGTTTGGAGGTGGAGGTGTG
>MU191863.1:22705-32831 GCA_016904865.1 Pissodes strobi
ATAAATTTAAACACACTAAAGTACTGATATTATAAAGAAATAAACAGAAAATCAATGGAAAAATGAAAAACAATCAAGAAACCGGTCGAACGCTGAAAGTATGCTGACAAACTGGCAAGTGACAGGAGGCAGCGTGGCCAGATTTTTAAGAACCGTCTCGGCATCCTCGAACTGCAGCCCAAATATTAAATCGTTTGCGTTAGTAGCTGCGCAATGGTAAAATAGTTAGTTGTGTATTTAGAGCGCAAAGTAACGGATTGCCGATGTTAGAGAATTTTCTTTTCCATATTCGCTCTAGAGCGAAAATAATGATCCACGGCATTCGTCGATTTTGCGATTTCATTTGAATTTAGTAATTAGTTATTTTGCGCGCGGCTGTAGAAAAAATAAATATTGTTACGAATTTGCAGAATTGCCTCGTTCTGGCCATCAGGATTTGGCTCGTCTGGGTCGGGAGAGTTAGTTTCATATATTATTTGGGGTGTAAACTATTTAACGTATATTTAGTTGGACTTTAATTTTTACAGCAGTTGTTGAATGACATTTGAAATTATGTTTTTAAATGAAACTAACTAAATATTTATGCAAAATAATTAGGTTTTTGCTAAGCAACGTTAATTTCCTTAAAGGTTTTGATTCCGGCTTCACTTTCCGGTTTTTAAATATTTACTTTTCGAATTTTAAATATTTATTTATATTTAATATAACTATACTATAATATACCAAAGCAAACTTTTACATTAAGTATCTAATATATTGTTAATTGTAATACAAGAAAAATTTTTTACATTTCTTTGAAAAATAATTTGTGGCAAACTATAGTGAGAAGTAGCCCAAATTGTGATAAAGCGCCCAATCTGGCAGCACTAGATACAGCACATATCGAAGATGGCGGATGGAAATTGACATTGCAGTGGCCCAGTGTGGCAATCAACGTTAAATTCGTAAATAGGCTCGATGAAATAATCAATACTTTTACTGATCTCCTCTTGACTCCTCTGTATGCTTTTCTTATGGCAAAAAACTATTGACCGCTTAGGATGACGTCACTGCTAATTTTAATATTAGCTGGTTGGCCTAGTTATAGGAGGTAATGGTTAGATAAGTATTTGTTTACTGTTGGTCCCGTATATGTTAAAACTGTAACCTAATTTGAAGCGGTGGTAAAAAGCCGTCATTTCGTTGTGGAGCTATGGCATTAAAAAAAAATTGTTGTATCTAAAGGCCAAAGGGCTTAAATCCAAAAAGTGAAAAAAAACGTCTAGACATATTGAAATTGCCATATAACCATATTTAAGGACTTAAAAAAATGTGTTGGCACACACACACACACACATACACGCAAACTATTTGCTTTTTTGCATGACTTTATTTATCACCCCTCTATATCATGATAATAGCAATCCTACCGAAAATTTGTGGCTTGCAACTCAATCGATAAGGAACACGCTTTGAAAATCTGCAAACCTCGTTTAAAAAACTATTTTTTATAGTTACAGCAGTTTGAAAATAGGGCAAAAATTTTAACGAACCAAACTTGTCAACATTAAGTTTAATAAAAGCTATATGCATGTTGCATAATTTTATTTAGAACCGTGAACTGTCAATATAAGACGATTCTGAGAGAGTTGCCTGCAGTCGCTTTAATCGTATCCCAACGAAATAGGAAAGAAGAGCCTCTTCTCTACGAGTGTCAATACGTCAATGAACCATTATGCAGCTTTGCCCTGTCAGGCCCAGTATGCCCTCCGTTAAGTATTTAAAGATCAGCTATTCCGTAAACATACTAACCAATGCTGTTTAGTCATTATTAACACTCGTTTTTTCCAGGCTTTTTCCCTGTCTTACGAAAAAGGGATTTACCCATCTTCTTCAAGTCGCTCGAGTGCAACCTGTTCCAAAAAAAGGCAAGAAAACCACGCCCTCAAACTATTGTCCCATTGCCTTGCTTCCAATAATCTCCAAAGTCATGGAACGTGTAGTCAATCAGCAACTAACTACACAAGTACCTCGAGAACAACAAAATAATCAGCGATAACCAATACGTCTTTCGCAAAGAGAGATCGACAGGAGATATATTGGCCTATGTCACTCATATATGGAGTAGGGCAATTGAGAACTACGGAGAGTGTCGAGCGATTGCGTTGGATATTTCAAAGGCATTCGACAGAGTTTGGCATGACGGATTGCTCAACAAACTACCGTCCTTCGGGCTGCCAGCCTCTCTCTGCAGCTGGATTGCCAGTTTCCTTAAGAGCCGATCTCTGCACGTTGCAGTCGATGGACACATCTCGGCCACATTCACCATCAACGCGGGCGTGCCTCAGGGCGCAATACTTTCACCAACTCTGTTCCTAATCTATATTAATGACCTGCTGACCGAAACAAATAATCCTGTTTACAGTTTTGCAGATGACAGTACCCTTGTCTCCCACTTTAGATCAGAGGAACCCTTACCAGCGGCTGAGACTCATCACCGCAGACAGGTGCAAATTACAGCAATTAATCAAGACCTGGAGAAAGTTCAAACTTCGGGCGACTGAAATTTGGTCCAGTTCAATGCAGCAAAGACTCAAGCAGCCACGTTTACCAAGAAGGCCAATACAGCAGGCCATGACATCATTATGGCAGGGTCGACCATTCCTTCATCCTCGTCAATCGGACTGCTGGGTATCTCGGTCAACAGCAATATGTCCTGGCATGACCACGTTGCTAACATCGCAAAATCAGCCTCCCAGAAGCTTGGTGCGCTATTTCGCAACAAAAAACTCTATACACCGCAGCAGTTGCTCTTGCTCTACAAAGCGCAAATAAGACCGTGCTTAGAATATTGCTCACATATCTGGGGTGCCGCACCAAAGCACACCCTAAAGCTGCTGGATTCCATTCAGAAGAGCGCTGTGCGTCTCGTCGGCGACCCGGAGTTGACCCGGAATCTAGATAGTCTGGAACACCGCAGACATGTAGCCGAGATATCTCTGTTTTACAGATACTTTCACGGCAGACGTTCCCAGGATTTGATCCGCCTCATCCCGCCCCTGGCAGCTCCAGTCACGACAGACGGCAAGAGCGCACCAGTTCGTCGTACAACTGGAAACACCTAGAACATCGCTTTATAAGAACTCCTTTGTCTGGCGCACTGCATCACTGTGGAACTCACTCTCAGGACATCTGTTTCCCACTACTTACAACTTACAAATATTCAAGAGTCGTGTCAGTCAACATCTTCGCACACACACAGCTCGTCGAGCGCTATAGGGTCTCCCTTTAGTGTGTGTGCCACTGCCATAAAAAAAATTGTATGTAATAATACTAACCTCCAAAAAATTGCACTTCGGAAAATTGCCTGGTATTTGGTTATCAATATTAATAAATTATTATACAATTTCAACCAAGATTCCAAAAACGTAATCATGTTAAAAACTCAGGATATAATCTTTTAACGATCAATACTTTCTTTTTACTCCCTCTAAAAGTAGACATAAACTAGTAGCTCCACTCACCCAAATATTTTCAGCTAGTCGCCGAAAATCCGCAGATTGTTGGTAGCATGTGGAGCATTTTAGCGTAATCAGTCGTTCGTGTGTAGAGTTATATTAAGGAAAACTTGAGAACCTTTTTTATATCGCATTCTTTCTCTTAGTTGTTCCTCATTTTTTGCATCAATTGATAAAACATATAAATATGAAACCGGAACAACAACGAGCAGCATTTGTCGTCGATCTTTAGTCGTAGCAATTTATTCACCATTTTCTCTTGTCATACTTGTACTTTGGAAATTAAATTTAGTTTGTTTTTAAAAATGAGTTTGACTGAAAAGAAAACTTAATTGTAGGCAGAGTGTTCAGAACAGAGTCGGATTTGTTAAAAGCCCTAATTTTATTTGTATTTTAATATTTTATTTGGACTTCGGTGGAAATATATACGAAGCAATGTAAAACACAAAGGTAAATAGGTAAAATCTATAGTCGGATGAGCGAATAGATAGAGTAATAAAATTAGATGAAGGAGGCGACAAGACCGAAAAAACCGTCAAGGTGCCAGATTTGATAATAGAATGCTTTGTAAATATTAAATATATTTTGGCCCTGTGAAACTAACCCAAAGTTGATTCAACGACTAACCCAAACTAACCAAATCTATTAAAATGGATTATAACGTATCGGAACCGGTTCAAATGACTAAAATAAGTTGAGACTAAGTGAAATTAGCCGAAAGTTTATTGGACGACTAACCCAAACTACCAAATCTATTGAAATTGATTATACCGTATCAGAACCAGTTCAAATGATTAAAATAAGTTGAGGCTAAGTGAAACTAACCGAAAGTTGAATCAACCGAAACTAACCAAATCTATTAAAATTAATTATAATGTATCGGAACCTATTCAATTGACTAAAATAAGTTGAAACTAAGTGAAACTAACCGAAAGTTGATTGGACGACTAATCCAAACTAACCAAATCTATTAAAATTGATTATAACCTCTCGGAACCAGTTCAAATAATAAAAATAAGTTGAGACTAAGTGAAACCATAGATGAATATAGCTACGTTAGCTATATTCATCTATGGTGAAACTAACCGAAAGTTGAATCGACCACTAACTCAAACTAACCAAATCTATTAAAATTTATTATAAGGTATCGGAACCGGATCAAAGGATTAAAATAAGTTGAGACTAAGTGAAACTAACCGAAAGTTGAATCGACGACTAACCCAAACTAACCAAATCTAATTGATAATAACATCGGTATCGGAACTGCTTCAAATGGCTAAAATAAGATGAGAATAAGTGAAACTAAACGAAAGTTGATTGGTCACTAACCCAAACTAACCAAATCTATTAAAATTGAATATAACGTATCGCAACCGCTTCAAATGGCTAAAATAAGTTGAGAATAATTGAAACTAACCAAAAGTTGATTGGACTACTAACTCAAACTAACCAAATCTATTAAAATTGATTATAACCTATCGGAACCGGTTCAAATGATTAAAATAAGTTGAGACTAAGTGAAACTAACCGAAAGTTGAATCAACAATTAACCCAAACTAACGAAATATATTAAAATTGATTACAACGTATCGGAGCCGGATCAAATGATTAAAATAAGTTGAGACTAAGTGAAACTAACCGAAAGTTGAATCGACGACTAACCCAAGCTAACCAATTCTATTAAAATTGATTATAATGTATCAGAATCGGTTCAAATGACTAAAATAAGGTGAAACTAAGTGAAACTAACCGAAAGTTGATTGGACGACTAACTCAAACTAACCAAATCTATTAAAATTTATTATAACGTATCGGAACCGGTTCAAATATGACTAAAATAAGGTGAGACTAAGTGAAACTAACCGAAAGTTGATTGAACGACTAACTTAAACTAATCAAATCTATTCGAATTAATTATAACGTATCGGATGATACGATGATTAAAATAAGTTGAGGCTAAGTGAAACTAACCGAGAGTTGAATCGACGACTAACCCACACTAGCCGAATCTATTAAAATTGATTATAACGTGTAGGAACCGGCTCAAATGATTAAAATAGGTTAAGACTTAGTGAAACTCACCGAAAGTTGAAACTAGCCAAATATATTAAAAACTATTATAACGTATCGGAACCGCTTTAAATGACTAAAATAAGTTGAGAATAAGTGAAGTTGACCGAAAGTTGAATCGACGACTAAATTTGCATTAACATACATATTGATACATCGTTTTCACGTTTTAGTGACATAACCATAATCTGTCTTTCACGAGACCTGGCATAAATAAAAAAAAAAGTGTAGATTTTGTCGAAATTAAAAATCGGAAGTGGATAGAGCAATGACAAAACTGTATAAAAATTGTCATATAAATTTATCGCTATTGTTTATAGTTAAGCTTAAAAGAAATAATGAATAATTATAAGGCAACAAAAAGGCTTGATCTTTTAATATTTTTCTCGAAATAATTTTGCTAAATTTGCAGTTATTTAGTTAAAAAATAAGCATAAAGTATAACAATAATATAATACAGCGATGCAGTCTACAAAATTAATCTAGTACATTTTAGCTTCAATAGTCTAATTTTAAGTAAAATTATTAAATTTATTCTGACATTACTTGTCACAAATATATCAAAACTAGCTATAAGCAATACCGAAATAATGTATATGACATTTTTATACAGTTGTCATTGCTCTATCGACATTCGATTTTTAAATTACGACAAAATCTACACTTTTCCTTGTTATTTATACCAGGTCGCGTGAAAGACAAAATATGGTTATGTCACTAAAACGTTAAGACAATGTGTCAATATTCATGTTTATGTTAGTTTCACTTATTCTCAACTTATTTTAGCCATTTAAAGCGGTTCCGTTACATTTTCATCAATTTTAATAGATTTGGTTAGTTTGGGTTAGTCGTCCAATCAACTTTCGGTTAGTTTTACTTATTTTCAACTTATTTTAGTTATTTGAAACGGTTCCGATACGTTATAATCAATTTTAATAGATTTGGTTAGTTTGAGTTAGTCGTCGATTCGACTTTCGGTTAGTTTCACTTAGTCTCAACTTAATCATTTGAATCGGTTCCGATACGTTATAATCAATTTTAATAGATTTGGTTAGTTTGGGTTAGGCGTCCAATCAACTTTCGGTTAGTTTCAATTAGTATCAACTGATTCTAGTCATTTGAACCGGTTACGATACGTTATAATCAATTTTAATAAATTTAGTTAGTTTTGGTTAATTATCGAATCAAGCTTAGGTTAGTTTCACTTAGTTTTAACTTATATTAGTCATTTGAACCGGTTCCGATATGTTATGTGAATTTACTAGTTTGTTTATACTATGGTTGTACCATCAATACCCAACCTGTGTGGTTTAATTCCTCTATTTTTCGAATTGAGTATTGGTCGAGATCGTAATTATTACAGTATCCTGTATTTTTGCACAGTTTATACAAATTTAAGATTACAAGCAGGATCGCCCTTCGTGATTTTCACGCACAAACTTTCTACTGACCAAAACAAAAACGAGAACTGACGCTCGAGGATACAGCAGGTACTGTCATATGAAGATTTTTTGCAACATGTCTGCTTAATTTACGAGAGGCAAGTTAAAAAAAATCAAGTTACACGTCGACGACTTCTCACAGACATGTCGTGAACAAATGGCTCTCAGATGGACGACCGACCTAAACCGTCCTTGAACAAACGTGGAAAGGCAGATATGCTACTCGAATATTGAACACAATACTTAATGATAGGGATATAGCGATAAACTTTTCCGCAATGATATTTATATCGGGAAACAGGTAGTTTGAGCCTTGCCATTTAGGGTAAGGAAATCTTAATGAAGAATTATGAAATATATACTATAGTCTAAGGTCGATGACGAAAATGCAATGTTGTAGATGCAACATTCGCTAGCAAGAGATGCCTTTTTGAGAAGACCTATCTAAGGATTGTACCCAGTATCAGTAGGATGTCAAAGAAGTTACCGTAACATTATAAATTTGCACCTAGCCCTATGCTGGAAGGCACATTTTTGTCCTGTATCGATCGCCGTATCCAAAATCATCGGCTCAACATTATCCTCACTTAGGTATTTAAGATTCCTATGACATAGACGGAGAATTACAAAATTGGCAAATATACTGATATTTCAATTGAGACTAAAAAGTTGTACAAATTAAACTCAGTAATAATATTTAAAGGAAGCTGTCTACGCGTTTTACATAGTTTTTGAAAATAATCTCACCATCAACAGTCTTCATTTATCAATGCAAAGGAAGGTAAATCGCTATAGATGCCACGTAGCGTGTTCTGAAATAAACAATATATAACAATAGCAATAAACTAATCTTACCGGCCAATCGGGACATAAACCAGGGGCTACTGAATCAACTAACGCACCCAGTCGTTTTCCGTCGTTCCAGTCTGTAGTAAAATTCTTGATAGGGAGGTCTGGAATTTTGCTTTGGATCCAGTTCATTAACCTAAACAATGAATGTGTTGCATTTAAAACATGCGCAGGCAAATAATGTGTATTTAAAAAAACATGATGAAACACATAGAACATTGGATTGTAAAATTACCGTTTGTTAGAAACGAGAGTTAATAGACATATTATATCTATATATAAAGAATGGAAAATTATCGAGCAAAGCTCTAGGAAACAAGTCTACAGTCCTTCATTTCGAAAGTGACACTAAGCATACTTTTAGAATTTGACTCTTTTATGGATCTCGTCGTTGGTGTGTTTCCTTTAAAACTAAAGAACCGCAGTCACCTTCGAATGAAGGACTGTGGACTTGTTTCCTTGAGCTTTGCTCGAAAATTTTCCATTCTTTTAGTTTCCATGCCATTTGGCGATAATTTACATGCTGGTGTATAGTTAAGTTGTCGGTACCCTGACGAGCTATGGGTGGATACCTTTCGTAGGGCACAAAATGTATTAGCTCATATATATACACCACTAAAAGATAAAGTCCGCAAAAAAATGAAATCAAACATCATTTACTCAATACCTTGCTTAAACTGTCCGCAAAAATACATCGGAATGACGACTCAATACCTTGACAGTCGCCTTAATGGTCACAAATACACAAAAAATGCCTCCACAGCATTACATAAGCATGAAAAATACGAGAAACATGAATTTAATTTTAATGAAACAAAAGTCTTAGACCAAAACACAAATTACGATAAACTGACCATAAAAGAAATGATCAATATTAAAAAGGACACTAACACTGTAAATGATAGACAGGACATAAAAAATCTGAGTCAAATATATCACAATTTAATAAACTGGTCGGTAGCAAAGGCAGTAAGTAACAAGTTTACAAAAACGTCTCTCCCACCTTTGACGGACGAACGTGGCATCACGGCGGCTACTGCCAAGGAAAAAGCAAACATGCTCGCCAAAATGTTTTCATCGCACTCTACCTTAGACGTGCCCCAAGGCAAGACTCTCCCTACTATACCGAACATCAACACCACCATGGCAGAAGTCAAGTTTTCTCATCGTGATATTCGCAAAATCCTTAAAGAACTAGATACCCAAAAGGCATCAGGACCGGACGGAATACCTGCCATCGTGCTAAAGAACTGCGCCAACGAACTAACACCCGTTTTTTCCAGGCTTTTTTCTCTTTCTTACAGAAAAGGGATTTACCCATCCTCTTGGAAAGTCGCTCGAGTGCAACCTGTTCCAAAAAAAGGCAAGAAGACCACGCCCTCAAACTATCGCCCAATTGCCTTGCTTCCAATAATCTCCAAAGTCATGGAACGTGTAGTCAACCAGCAACTACTCAAGTACCTCGAGAGCAACAGAATAATCAGCGATAATCAATACGGCTTTCGCAAAGAGAGATCGACAGGAGATATATTGGCCTATGTCACTCATATATGGAGTAGGGCAATTGAAAACAACGGAGAGTCTCGAGCGATTGCGCTGGATATTTCAAGGGCATTCGACAGAGTTTGGCATGACGGACTGCTCAACAAACTGCCGTCCTTGGGACTGCCCGCCTTTCTCTGCAGCTGGCTGGCCAGTTTCCTCAAGAACCGATCCCTACACGTTGCAGTCGATGGACACATCTCGGACACATTCACCATCAACGCGGGCGTGCCTCAGGGCGCAATAGTTTCACCAACTCTGTTCCTCATCTATATTAATGACCTGCTGATCGAAACGAATAATCCTGTTTACAGTTTTGCAGATGACAGTACCCTTGTCTCCCACTAATCAAGACCTGGAGAAAGTTCAAACTTGGGGCGACCGAAATTTGGTCCAGTTCAATGCAGCAAAGACCCAAGCAGCAACGTTTACTAAGAGGGCCAATACAGCGGGCCCTGACATAGTTATGGCAGGATCGACCATTCCTTCATCCTCGTCAATCGGGCTGCTGGGTGTCTCGGTCAACAGCAATATGTCATGGCATGACCATGTTGCTAACATCGCAAAATCAGCCTCCCAGAAGCTTGGTGCGCTATTTCGCAACAAGAAACTCTATACACCGCAGCAGTTGCTCTTGCTGTACAAAGCGCAAATAAGACCGTGCTTAGAATATTGCTCACATATCTGGGGTGCCGCACCAAAGCATACCCTAAAGCTGCTGGATTC
>MU191864.1:0-11438 GCA_016904865.1 Pissodes strobi
CAGTAAAACACTTTATCGGGTCAACTTTGTGATATTCTAAATAAGAGCATTTCTTTTAAACAGGCACCTCAAAATAACTGAACTTGTCACTTGAAGTTTGAAGAAAATAAACATGAACTAAAGTCATAATTATTTTTTAACGATTCAGCACTATAATAGGTTTAAAATTGTGAAATGTAAATGGAGATCTGTTTATCGTTCATCTGGCAAAACATTAACGTTTTGCTTAGTGGAGCGTTTAATGGTTTATGAGGATATAAAATCTAGTAGGTACTTATATGAAATAATGTGCCTATATTGTTGAGATTTTAAAAAGGTTTTGCTGAATCGATACTAAATAGATTTTCAATGATCCTTTGAATTAATTAAAAAAAAAAACGAAACAATGACAGCAATTCTCTTTTGTTTATTCACTTTTATAGAAGACGAAATCTCAGCTTTAACCCCTTGAACAAGAGGTTGTCAATTACTGCTTTTCTTTACGAACTCTTTTCGCAGCATTTTTACCAATAAACTGTTTTACTTCTTACCAGAAGATAACTAAAATCTATATATTAAAGGTTATTATAGGCAGGTGTGAGAGCAATAATGTTTGAATGAAACGACAAGCAGCTGAAATAGCCGAAAGAAGGTTGTAAAATTGGATGTTACTCAGCTTCTCGGATAGTGTCATTTATTACTGTTGTATTACTTTCTCTAATTTTGAAACGTACTTTAATAATAAAAGTAAAAATAATTAATGCATAATCATTCTCAGTTCTGACAGTAGGACATTTCACGCCTGCAAACACCATTAGCTTCACATGTCAGATTTTTTCGTCGAATATGAGTTTTAAGATAAAACGAATAGTTCCCAGATAACCTCCTACAATCTAAATAAAATTACTACGAGGAATGCGCCGATACCGAAAACTCGTTACTGTGCCAAGTTCATGGAACAATATATTCGGGGATTCCACTGTCGCAATTCGCGATATATAAATTTAAATCGGTTACAAGGTTAGGCCAAGATCGCACTGCGCGGAACTACGTAAAACGCGAGCAAACTGCGAATTATCTTTCGAAGGAAAACGCTTATGATGGGATCCGAGAAGGAGCGAGATAGCACGTCATTAAGACTCTTGTTATTGTTCCGTGCTAAAATTTTATTTGATTCGAATGGGAAATTCTCCGAAAATTTATTTTTATAATAATTTATAAAAACACGTAATTTGGCGGCATTGATTTCAACAACGTTTTTCTGATTTAAAAGTAATTCTAAATAAGAGCTATCGAGGATGAAACATAGTGCATCACTGTTTTCCAAAAATGCATTATTTCGTGAAACCTCACAACTATTATATCAACCTCTTGGTAAACCTCGTTACTTGACTGTCATCATCATCAATCAGCCCCTTTGCGTCCATTGTTGGAAATAGGCCTCCCCCATGGTTTTCCAATCCCTTCTATTTTGAGCCGTCGAGATCCAGTTGCTACAAGTTCTCTTTATATCGTCGGTCCATCGTGTCGGTGGTCTACCTCTGCTGCGTTAGTCCATACGAGGTCTCCATTCGAGTAGTCTTTCAGTCCATCTATCATCCTGCATTCAAGCCACATGATCAGCCCAGTTCCACTTCAGTTTAGTTATAGATATGATAACATGATTAACGCCAGTTCTTCTGCGTAGATTCTCATTTCGTGTGTGATCTCTCAGGGTCACACCAAACATCAGCCTCTCTATCTTTTTCTGCGTTACTTTGAGCTTCTTAGCAGTTGTGGTTGTTAACGTTGAAGTTTCGGAGCCATACGTCATAACGGGCAGCACGCATTGGTTAAAAGCTTTTCTTTTTAAAGTGATTGAAATGTCGCTCTTTAGTCGCTTCTTTCCAGTTCACGCGTTTGGTTATCTCTGCAAATGCGTATTTCATGGTCGAGGTATATATACCTATCCTTCAACGCAATTTCGTTAGTACCAATGTTTATATTACCACTGGGAACAAGGTTTGTCATACATTTTGTTTTTAACATGTTGATATTCAGGCCAACTCTCGCGCACACCTCCTGTAGATCCCGTAGCATCAGGCTTATGTCTGCGAGGCTATCAGAAATCCATGCTATATCATCCGCAAAGCGTAGATTAGTTGAATGAAGGGTAAAGGCTGTGTGCATGTACGAAACATAGTAATGAAACAATCTTTGTATATCATGCAAATTTTAATCCAAAGGGACTTCTATAAAGAGCGTAACAGAGCGCTTTCGGCCGTAGCCATCATCAGTGTTACCTGAAAGTAAGTAAAAGAACCCCTTGTCAGTGGAGAGTCAAAGAATGTTGTTGAGTTGAGACAATGGCTATTTTTGGTAAAAATTTTATGAGATGCGCTCAGTTATAAATTTGTTGGGATTCAAATTTTTTTTTTATTACAAAAAAGGGGGGATTAGCTAAAATTATTAATTAAGAGTGATGATTTTGGTGTCATTTTTGTGCGTAAAAAAAAACGGTGGACATCTTTTACTTACTTGTCAGTAGACAAAGGACTTATCCATGGATGAAACACACAACAAAATTCGACAATGGTCACAATTAAATATCACACATTGTAAGTAACATTTTGGTTCACATAATTTAGATTAAAATAGAGCAAATTAAAAACAAAAGCATGGTACCAGGACCCACGCTTTTGGATGACACATCGACTGTCGCTATTGACAGTCTTGACAGGCAGACTGATGACGCTTATACGGCGAAAAACGGCGGTAATTTTGAATTTTAAGTGTTTTAAAAAGACAAGTATTGCCGCTTGATCAAGCATTTTCTATTTCAAATAATTTCTCCTATTTTTGCTACAGTAATGTAATTTTATTTTATTTTATTTTATTTTTCATCTTTCTTCCTCTTCTTTCTCTATCTTTCAAGTTGAGTTAGCTTAGGCTAAATTCATCCCTTCTTAAGTTAGTCCTCTAGGAGTTGAGTTAACTCAGGTTATTGTCATCTCCTTTCTTTTCTGTTCTATCCGTCGAGTTGAGTTAGCTTAGGCTAGCCTCATGTCTAAGTTAATCCTCTATTTTCACTTGATCAAGCATTTTCTTCCTTCCAAATCAACTTTCAAGCCACCACTTAAACATTCAATCGAATTTTCAAGTATTCACTTGCAAATTAGCCATTTACTACATATTATGGCATTTGGTTAGTCTCTTCTGGCATAGTAGCAACTGCTTTTGTAGGTTAACTTTATAGACCACTGCAGTAACTTTATTTAATTTTATCTCTCAACTTAATACTTGTCTTTTTAAAACTCTTCAAATTCAAAATTACCGCCGTTTTTCGGCGTATAAGCGACATCAGTCTGCCTGTCAAGACTGTCAATAGCGACAGTCGACACCAGAGATAAAATAAAAAGATATTTATTTATCTCTGGTCGACACATTCGATGTGTCATCCAAAAGCGTGGGTCTTGGTACCATGCCTTTGTTTTTAATTTGCTCTATTTTAATCTAAATTATGTGAACCATTTCTCAAAATGTGACTTACAATGTGTGATATTTAATGTTGTCGATTTTTGTTGTGTGTTTGGTCCATGGATACGTCCTTTGTCTACTGACAAGTAAGTAAAAGAAGTCCACCATTTCCTTTTTTACGCACAAAAATTACACAAAAATCATCATTCTGGGTCTGGTGTCGTATAAGCACTGTCGATTTTAAAGATTTTTTTGGGTTCAATGGAAAGATTACATCAAATGGAACACATTAATGCAAAAAAAATTGCGGATGAAGCACTTTTGACGCCAAAAATTGAAAAATAAATTTTATAAATGAGTGACATTTACATGCGAAAATTCTCCCAATATGACGTTAATGATGACAATTTACTTGCAATGTTGTCAGATTTGGCTAACCTTCTTGATTTTCAAGTAAGCAAACTGCCAAGTCCAGGAGAATGTTTCATAAAGTAGAATAACAACTTGCTTGTTCCTTATATGCCTCAGACTAACCAAATAAGCACCCATTTGTCTCTTATCTAACCCAAACTAACCAAAACTAATTCAGACTTATGCAAACTAACCAAAACTAGTCCAGACTAACGTAAACTAACCCAAACTAACCCAGATTGACCAAAAATAACTCATACTAAGCAAAACAAACCCTGGCTGTTTAGCCATACATGTATATACATATAAGTAATAAAAGTTTACTTACGGTACACAGATGACTCAATTTGTCCATTTCTTAGTAAATGTCCTAGACCAAGTACATTTGTCATAAAATGAAATAATTTTAAAAGACAAGCGCGCTACGCACGTTAGTAAATCAACCACAGCTAACCCAAAATAACCAACACTAACCCAAACTAACCAAAACAAACCCACACTAATCCAAACTAACCAAGACTAACCAAAACTAACCCAGACTAACCCTAATTAACCAAGGTAAAGAGGCAAGCGCGCTACGCGCGCTTTTCTCTTTGCTATTCTAAACTAAGCAAAACCAACCGAGCCTAACCAAACCTAACCCAAACTAAGCAAAACTAACCCAGACTAACCAAAACTAATCCATGCTAACCAAAATTAACCCATACTAACCCTAACTAACCAAAGTAAAAAGATAAGCGCGTTATGCCCGCTTTTATATTCACTATCCCAAACTAAGCAAATCCAACCCAGACTGACCAGAACCAACCCATACTAACCAAAGCTAACCCAAACTAACCAAAATCAACCCAAACTGACCCTAATTAACCAAAGTAAAGAGACGAACGCTATTCCAAACTAAGCAAAACCAACCAAGACTAACCAAAAATTAACCCATACTAACCAAAACTAACCTAATCTAACCAAAGCTATCCCAGACTAACGAAAACTAACCCATACTAACCAAAACTAACCCTAATTAACCAAAGTGAAATGGCAAGCGCGCTACGCGCGCTTTTCTCTTCGCTATCTCAAACTAAGCAAAACCAGCCCAGCCTAACCAAAACTAACCTATACTATCCAAAACTAACCCAAACTAACCTTAATTAACCAAAGTAGAGACAAGCGCGCATAGCGATGAAGCGTATTCCAGATGAAGCAAAAATTATCGAAACTAACTTTAATTAGCCAAACAAGCGCATTGAGACGAACGCGGTACGCTCTTGACCAACCCCGCCCATCACAAAATCAAAATTAACCCAAAGTAACAAGTACTACGCGTGATACTCTCTTAAACTAATCCAAATGGCCTTTTAAATTTGTTTGCCTTAATGTGTTCCATTTGATGTAATCTTTCCATATAACCCAAAAAAAGCTTTAAAATCGACGGTGCTTATATGACACCAGAACCATCATTCTTAATTAATAACTTTAGCTAACCCCCCCGCCCCCTTTTTTGTAATAAATTTTTTTTTTAATCTCTCTTAAATAACTGAGCGCTACTGGCATTTCTCATAAAATTTATACCAAAAATAACCATTGTCTCAACTCAACAGCATTCTTTGACTCTCCACTGACAAGGGGTTCTTTTACTTACTTTCAGGTAACACTGATGATGGCTACGGCCGAAAGAGCTCTGTTATGCTCTTTATAGAAGTCCCTTTGGATTAAAATTTGCATGATATACAAAGATTGGTTCATTACTAGATTAGTTAAGTTTTTTCCATCGATTTTTAAGCCTCTTTGGTCCCAATCGAGTTTCTTGAATGCGCTTTCCATAACTGTGATGAACAACTTGGGACACAACGTATCGCCTTGCCTTACACATCGGCCAAACGGTATGCGGTTGGTATTTTCATGTAGCTTTACCGTCATTGTTGCATTTTTGTAGATGTTATGGATAAGTTTAATGTATCGGTAATCAATTCTGTATTCCTGGAGTGCCCCCAAAACCGCATCCAATTCAACGGGGTCGAAAGTCTTGTGAAAGTCGACAAAATCCAGGGCCTGAGGCCTATTATATTCGATTGTTTTCTCAACCAATGTTTTAATGCTCTGTAAATGGTCATTAGTCAAAAGTCGTGCTTGTTCTCTAGTCGGGTGGTTATAATTCTGATGAACAATTTGTAGAGGTTACTCAGAAGGCTTATTGGTCTGTAGTTTTCCAATTCCGCAATATCTCCTTTTTTATGTAATAGGATCACGATGGAATTGTGTCATTTTTCTGGAATTGTGCTATTAAAGAGACATAGATTGAAGAGAGCTTTTAGTTTTTGGAGTAAGCGTTGACCGCCTATTTTGACTGCATCAGAGAGTGCATTATCTTCACCTGGTGCTTTGTTGGTTTTGGTTGTTTTTCAGAGCCAGTTTTATTTCCTCTGTCGTAATATCCAGTAATTCCTCTGCACCCTAATTAACAATGCCCCTTTCATATGTCAGAAGTTTTGGCGCATAGTCCATCTTTCCTTCACCAGGGTGACGACTTTTATATAGTAGTTGATAAAATTCCTCCAGAATGTTCAGTATTTTTCCTTCTCTGTTCCTCATTTTGCATATTTCTCTTTTTCCCGCTTGTAAGTTTCCTGCGAAGTACTTTCGTACTTTTATTATTCTTTTTTCTTTTCTCTCATATCCTTTGACATCCCTCCTTATCGCTCTAGATATTTGTTTATTCATTTCTCTCAGCTCTTCACCCGCGGTTACCGCTTCACTTCTTTGCCTCCTTCTCTCTTGCATCAGTTGTCTTGTCCTGTCGGTGATTCTTGGTTCCCTTCTTGATCTTGAGCAGTATTTTCTTTGACCCTCTGATAGGGCCGCAACTATAACATCGTTTAAAATATCCACACTTACCTCCGCATCCGGCGCTTCTAGCAGATCGTCGATGCATCTCTGGAATTCAGATATGTCTGGTGGGGGTTGCCACAGTTGGTTGCTTGATTTATTGGCCATTTTATGGCGTTCTCTTTTTAGGGTAAATGAGATTTTGGCTCTTACTATCTATTTATTCAACACTGATCATCTTTGACGATCTGTCCTTTATCAGTTATATGTAGTCAATTTCATTTCTTATCCGGCCATTCGGGGTCTACCAAATCCACCTTTGATTGAGGTTTTTCCAAAAAAGCTATTCATAAGGAATAAGTTGTTTTGTAGCAGGAATCCCAGCATCGTCTTGCCACGATCATTTCTGCCCTCCGAACCGAAGCAACCAAGCGGAGTTTCCGATTCATCTGATTTCAACCCTATACAATACATATCTCTGTTTTTGAAATATTCAGCACTTTAATCACGATAAGTAGGAAACACTGAACTGTCCAGCTGTAAGAATTTTGAACCTGGTTAACACACATCAATACTAAATTTAAGTAGTCTAAAGAAAATATGCGTTAATTAAAGGTGCGTTTCACTTTGATAAGCATTTTTTCTGACTTTACCCTCGCTAAAGGAGTTCCAATTCAAAAAACGATTTACATTTTCCCGCATTAACTATTGAAGCGGTACGACACCAATTATAGTATCCCTGACATATATAGTTGGTACCATGCAAATGACTTTCTCTCTTTCCCAATCTAAAGCGTTCAAAATCTCGATTTTCCAAAAATATCGAAGTTACTGCGAGTAGGGCAAATCTAAGAAGTTCGGCAACGTTTCTGATATCATTTTAGTATCAATTTTAATTGATATATCTTTAGCCCTTTGAAAGATAATAATTAAAATTGTACGGCTTCATTACCAAAACAGTGTATATTTGATTTTATGCTGATTCGGAAATTGGCTGATTTTCAGAGAAGCACTCATCAATGTTTACCTTGCAAAATATTTTTCTGTTCAAGGTAAAAAGATAATTAAACGTAAAAGTTGTTTGACTGATACAAGTGATACAGAAAATACTGCTAGTTATGGCCTTTTATTATAGAGGCAACGATTATTAAATAGTGTTAAATAATACGATCGCGCCAGTGCCGTAGAGGAAGGGTTTTAAAAACGATAAAGTGTATGTTGAAGTTTAGTTATTAACTTGCCAAACTAGATAGTAGATAAGCATATATTTATAATCCAACGTATTATTTTATTATTATTGGAGGGAGAGGTAATAAAAATTACCTGAAATTTATTTCAGGTACGTGAACTTTCTCATAGCTCAAGCCTGCTTGAAACTGAAGCCGCTTGAAATTGAATCTCAGTCCAGAATGTGTATTTCATAACTTATGAAAGTTATAACAGTTTCCTGCGTTTGCATAAGTTATACTAGTTTATGGAACTAATTTCAGGTCGATCCTCTAAGTTTTTTTAGGGTTTAAAATATTCTTTGACGTAGAAACCATAGTATAGAAACCATTCATTCCTCATACTCATTCTCCTAATTAAACTTCGAACAATGACTAAGTTCTTAACTTTCAATACATAAATCAGCTGACGATGACAATTTTTATTGCTCTGAAGATGAAGATGATTAAGTCCTTGTTTATCTCATGTTCTGAAACCGCTTTGTTCAAGTCAACGCTAAAAACGCACAAATATTTTTTTTCTGGAAAACGGTTTGATTTAGCGAAAAAATCCAAGAGTCATCTTTTGCTCAGTTTTGATTATTTTATTGGGATATGCTACTAAAATCAGGCTTCAACGGATTTAAATCACTATTTATCGGTGGTGAGTTTAATCAAGTGATTTTTTTTAATTGTAATCGATGATTTAAACCAGAAGAAAATTCTGAAAATTAACATGTTATTTATTGGAAATAGAAAATATAAATAAAACAATAATATTGCTATTATTTTCATTGTAATATTTGTAGAGGAAGACAAATTTTTCTGCCTAAATTTAAGCGGACGAGTCCAAATGTAGAAAAAAGTCTTTCTACTGAAGCTGAAGAAGCGATAGCACCTAAAAATTGCTTCAATATAAGAAGAAGCTGCTCGACTTCAGGGATATTTTTTTTGCGAAATCCACCATTGCAAGGCACTAATATTGCATAGTATCTCTTCTGAAGATGAGTGCTGAAAAAGATCCATTTGGGCTTCAAATTTTATGAGAAGTGGTAGTAACCCAGTATTTTCAAACATTTCTTTCACAATATTTCTTCTTGAGCTTCCTCTACAGCAGTTAATTTTAATATGGTTTTAGTTACATCCAAAATATAAGCTACAAAAATAGTAAGGCATCAGTACTTGTTAATATCGTTTTTCATGCTGCATTATCTCAATCTGTTACAGACGATTTCCCATCATAGTTATATAGATCTACATAATAAAATTAAATTGCACAATTATCGCTTTTGGTCGCAGGAAAATCTACACTGGATACCAAAAACGCATACGCAGCATCTTCAAAAAGCTAATGTATGGGCAGGTATTATCAACAATAGAATTTTTTTTTTAAGAAAATCTTACGGCCGAACGCTACCTAGACTTCCTAACATTCGAACTGATACCTGAGCTAACTCAGATATACATGATGAAAGAATTGGGTTCCAACAAGATTGCGCTCCTCTATACATTTTGGTATTAATGTTCGCAGGTACTTAGATCAAATTAATGTTTCTAAATGGTTGGACTGGGAGACGCGGTACAATTGAATGGCCACCAAGATCCCTCGACTTAACGCCCCTCGATTATTTTCTTTGGGGAAATTTGAAAGAAAGAGTTTATTATGATGGACCGGACAATATTGAAGATCAAACGCACAAAATCACGGCGGAGATACGTAATATACCACCCTGAAGTAATTCGTAATGATGTGGATGGCTTTTACTATCCGAGAATGTCAGACAGTAAACGGAGGATATTTTCAGCATTTGCGGCATTAATTCACCTGTGAATTGAATTTAATAAAGTTTAATTGTATAAAAACGGTTTAATTTATAAATAAAAAAAAACTTAGTTATTGCAAAAACATAAAACTTATTTATTTGGTATGTTTTTGAAAACATTGCTTGCTCAAAAGATATGAATTTTATTCCAGACCTTTAGCCATATCTCTGTATATTTACAACCCTTTAATTACTTTTCTGACTTTACCCTAAGAGATTGTATTATATAATATATTTTACATATTTTTATATTGTTGTTATAGATTATAAAATACTTAAACCATTATAGATTATTACCATGAATACTATCATATCGAAAACTCGACCCAACGGCATTAGGAGGGTTCTCTGCCAAAGAAATCCTTTTGTATTCGAGCCACTTAGGGGGTGAGGTGGTCAAGTAAAGCAAATAAAAGCTTTAAATGCATTTTAAATATCTAGGAATTCTAAATATTTATGAAGGTTTTCTTGATCTGTTAAGTTAAGGAGATGTAGTATTATAGAGGCCCTCGTAGATGCCATACACATAAAATAGCTTCGGTAATGCAGGAACCTATTGATTAGATAGTAATTCAGTTTTATTAGTATTTTTAGGTGTTCCAATAATAGCTTCTATAGAATTATTATTTAAAGAGTGTAATATTTAAATATATTTATTATAAGGGTGTCTCTAAAAGTTCTGTACAAAACGCTGCCTGAGGCTAAATACGACGATCTAGCCCAATTTACTTCAGTCCAAAATTTGAAAATTCCCAAAATATAGGGTTATTTTTTAAAAATTATTTGGAAATATTTATCTTAATAATAGCACGAGTAGAACGAAATTTATTACATAGGGGTTTTTGGATGAGAAATCGAGATCTGATCATGGATACCCTGCTCGGAGATGCCATACACATAAAATAGCTTCGGTAATCAGGGTTGGCAAAAATCAAGATTTTTAAAATCAGATTTTTTTAATTTAAATCAGTTTTTTGTATTTAATTTTAGTTTTTAATTGTTTTGAATTAAACGATTTTATATTAGTTTTTTTTTGTCCATTGTAACACAGTTAGAACAGTAAACAATTATTAACGTACATATTATTACAATGAAGTAAGTATAAAATACAAATTTATTAATAATATCTGTAAATAACATTAATAATTAATAAAATTGTAACAAACAAAACAATAAACAAACGGTACTTTCTGAAAACAAAAACATAATATTATACAATAGGTAGCTGTATAGGCACTTATTTAACCTATTACGTGCTATTACCCTATATCTGTTACCTGTTACCAATCAAGTCGAGTCAAAACAGTATTTTTCGAAAAAATATAATATTAATAATAAAATTATTATGACGATATTTTCATATTCACTGCCCTCACAACAAATACAAGATTGCGGCCTTTTTATTGCCAAATCATTGTGGCATAGATTAATCTAAAGCTTTGTCAGACATTAATGAACCACTACAAGCTTCTGTCTTTGAATTCAGTTTTATTAAAATTTGCATTAAATTGATGTCAAAATTAAAAATTGATTTAAAACACTGATTGCTTATTGTAACAAAAACACTTGATTTAAATCACGCCAACCCTGTCGGTAATGCAGGAACCTATTTATTTGATAATATTTCTGTTTTTTAGTATTTCTAGGTGTATCAATAGCTTCTATAGAATTATTATTTTAAAGGGGTAATATTTAAATTTATTTATTATAAGGGTGCTCCAAAGGTTCTGTCCAAAACGTTGGT
>MU191864.1:11448-25224 GCA_016904865.1 Pissodes strobi
ATTTATTATAAGGGTGTCTCTAAAAGTTCTGTCCAAAACGTTGGTACAAATTCCTAAATTCCAAATTCCTAAATATGAGGGCCAATTTACTTCAGTTCAAAAGTTGATAATATCCAAAATATAGGGTGTCAAAGTTATACTTTTTTTTTACTTTTTTGTAAATATTTATCTTAATAGCATGATTTGCACCAAATTTTTTACTTTGGAGGGTTTTTAGGATTAGAAATCGAGATCTGATCACATATTCGATGTATATTACTTTTATTGTCCCTCAAGACTCAAGAGTAGGTAAATGAGATAATTATTCCTCCTCCTCCACAGTTTCAGTTGTAAATAAAACAGAGTTTATAAAAAAAATTAAATGAAATAATAGGACAAAAATACAAACACTATGTTCTAATGGCATAAAATATAAATGCATTTATGAGAGATCTTAAAACTTTGTTATTGTGCAGGGTCATTTTTTATATTTTCCCACCCCCTTTAACTTTTTTGTGCCACTCTGTAGGAAAAATATGTAAATAAGAAAGTTGTAGTGCTTGAGAAGTAGTTCTCAGAAAAATTTTTGTCTATACAGGGTGTTGCAAAAAGTGTGAAAAACAAAAAAATATATTTTTTTAAAATGGAACACCCTGTATATTTCTCCTCAGGACGAAAGATCTTTGTTCTCCGATTACAAAAATATATAATTTATCTACATTTGCTTAAGCCATTTCTGAGCTATTTAACTTTAAGAGTTGATTCAAATAAAATAAATCATTGTTTTTAATAATTTTTTATTATTATATACAAATTCGTATCTTAACAAGTTTGATAATAAAAACTTCAGTATTTCAATTATTGTTGAATATGCCCACTATTGATACAATCTCGGAAGTCGCTTTCTAATTTATTTGTTGCATGGATAATAAAAATTGGATTGTTCTGGTTAAGGTCGTTTATATTGTATACAATTCTCACCCTGAGCTCTTCAATAATGGCACTTCTCTGAGCATAAACTTTGTTTTTAAATATACCCACAAAAACGCATCTAAGGGCGTTAGATCTGGGCTGTTTGGTGGCCAGTGGACGGTTCCCCGTCTATTATTTGAGCAGATTGGCGAATTGGAAGCATACCAAGAGAATCTCTGTTTCCTGATTTAAAAATTGTAAATATCTATCGCCAGTTAGGGAACCTTCATAAAACATAGAGCCAATAATTTGACATAATAGCTGTTTTTGCCACTGTCATTCACGGCTATTTTAACACATTTCATATTTTTCTTAATGGCGAGCAAGGTTACTTCGATTGGTTTGAATTTATGCTTTGTCAACTTTTAAAGGCAAATAGCTCGGAAATGGCTTAAGCAAATGTAGACAAATTAAATATTTTTGTAATCGGAGAATAAAGATCTTTCGTTCTGAGGGGAAATATGGTGTCCCATTTAAAAGAAATATATTTTTTGTTTTTCGCACTTTTTGCAACACCCTGTATAGACAAAAATATGTTTTCCAGCACTACAACTTTTATATTTACATCTTTTTCCTAAACAGTGGCACAAAAAAGTTAAGGGGGGTGGGAAAATATAAAAAATTACCCTGTACAGGATTTTTCCTTATAATTTGCCACCCCTTTAGAAACTCTATTTAAAGAGACACACAAAAAAAATGTTAAAATAAAAGTTTCAGGATTTTTCCTGAAAATTTTAAACAAACTAAGTGAAAAAAAAACAAATGACTATCGGAAAACAAGAAAATCTTGAATTTTTTATTTTTTTTTTAAAGGAACACCCTGTAGATTATTGCATATTTGGATTTTGCGGATAATTCTAGACATATTTCATGAATACTGTCCTATACTCCTACTGTTTTTGAAATATTGACAGTTGAAAATCGACCATATACCAAGTTTGACAGCCTGTAAAATCTAAACGGCTAAAGATAGAGTAAAATGGTTTGCACTTTTCTATTTTGGGTTTTCATAAGCTCTCGTTTGACACTAACTTTATATTTAATCAAAGGTTAAGAAATTTCTGGTTAATTTTAAACTCCGATTTGTGTCAAACGATAGCTTATGAAAAACCATTCATGAAATGTGTCTAGAATTATCCGCAAAATCCAAATATGCAATAATCTACAGGGTGTCAAATTTAAAAAAAAATTAAAAATTCAAGATTTTCTTGTTTTCCGATAGTCATTTGTTTTTTTGCTTAGTTTGTTTAAAATTTTCAGGAAATCCTGATTATTTGAAAATTTTTTCGGTGTCTTCAAATAAAGTTTCTAAAGGGGTGGCAAATTATAAGGAAAAACCCTGTACATACATTTTGGGTGACTTAAATTTCAATATAATTTTTTGAGCTGAAAACTTCTTTTTCTTTTTTTTTTCTTCGTTCGGCATACTTTTTCCTAAGTAGCGAATAAGAATGAGCTGTCTATGCAAAAACATGTAACGCTCAAAACTGTCTACGTTCGGCTATTTAACGCTCATTTAGGTAATTTCTAGATAATTAGTATTTTCTCGAAAACGGCTGCGAGTGAAATTTTGAGATCTGACACGTTTTTAGGCAACCCTTGGGGGCGGGGGCCCGACTTATTATGTCAAAAAATGTGGGATTTTTCTGAAATTGCTTTTAAGTATAGAAAAATGACGAGAATTTTTTGGGTGTGTATATTTTTGAAAAAGAAGTCACTCGGACTCCTTCTAGCGCCGAAAATGGCGCGAGGATCGAAAAAATCCGAGGGACCGTTCAAAAGGGAATTTCTAGGAGAAAGACAACGCTCTTCTGATTCAAAAATCTCGGGAAAATGGGCTTCTGAAGGAGAACGTAACAACATCATGATGGTTTTTGTTCTCTTTTCGAAATAGAAATTCCATTTTTCAAATTATGATGATGCTTTTATACAGGATGAGCTAGTTGAATTTAAACTTTTCCCCATTTCGAGTTTTGACACTAACAAATAAGGCATTTTAATTCTTATTTGGATTATACTGTATAT
Organism: Pissodes strobi; assembly: GCA_016904865.1. NCBI lineage: Eukaryota > Metazoa > Arthropoda > Insecta > Coleoptera > Curculionidae > Pissodes > Pissodes strobi. Next base: position 14,425 of record MU191864.1, read on the forward strand.
CTTGTCAGTCTCTGCAATATATTAATTCGAATAATCATCTACCGAACTGCCAAATTGTAAACATAATAATCAACCATAATAAATATTTATGCCGGTCTGTATTGTGACACACGCGAGAGGTAGATTATTTTATTTTATTTTTAATATCGCTATGTGTTGATATTTTCAGTTCTATCGTGTGGTCTTAAGCACTCACACTATTTTTTTTAATTCTCAGAATTTTAATAATAATTACCTTGTTTTCTCCTTGGAAAAAGTTGATAACTTGACAATAAAATCTCATTAATAAAAATGATTCTTTGCGCAAGTGGGTTACATAATATTTTTTCACAGGGTCAGCCAACGAGCTAGTACAGCTAAATCGTCTGTCAGCCAAAATTCCATAGTCATAAAATTAATCAATACGCACTTGTTGCAACAGGTAGCGAAATTTAGGTATAAGGTAAATGACTTCTAAATTATTTTCGACCCACAAAACTTACTAAAAAGTAGGCTTTCCATTGCATAGACAAAATATTGAAATAAAGTGATAATTTGCCTTATCGCAGGAAGCTCGGCAGATAACAGGTCCCGTTATCTTGCACCGTAAGTATTTTCTCCTAAGCGCATAAGCCAATTACAGTGTTAGTTTTTAAATAATAATAATAATGTGTTTTGTAGTGCATAATCTAAACTAAGGTTAAGGTTAGTAACAAGTGCGATAAACGCTCGTATTGATTTAAATATTTAAAAAGTTTTTTTCTTACGTATTTTGCGGAGATAGCGCAATAATCTGATTGTTGTTTAAAACAGAGTTGTAAAGCGGGATTTATCAGGGGCGTACGTCCAGGTATATTTAACCAAAAAATTAAATCGTAATATATAATGAAGGACTTGAATACAATTTGGATCGTGTACAATATTAGCCCAGACGAACACTACTAACCTCCATCCTATTTTTTGAAACGAGATATTTTCAAGTGTAACCCTCAAAGATGTCCATCAGTTTTATTTTACTGGGTGTCACAGGCTTATTCAAAATAACTTTTATTATGTAGGGTGGCTCAATCAAGCGTTATTTATTTATACTTGAATTATAAACATATTTTGTATATAGGGTGTAGAATCTAAATGACTGGTCCCTATGGTTCGAACATTAACTCCCATTTGCTTCGCCGAAGGTAGTACATCGAATGATATTGTGCTGCATTTCCTCTATGACAATACAATGTTATAATCATCCTCGTGTAATAATATTTGCTACATTATATTATATAAATAATATATTACATTGAAAGCAAATTTTCGTACGTCGAATTTACCGGGTAAATTTCGTGTAGGAGTTTTCTTCACCCGATTTTGCTTCTAAAATGTTGCGAGACTTAGTAATTCGTCGATAAGAGCCCTCTAGACCGATGTCGAGGGCTTTTGGCCCAAATTATTAAGTCGAGAATATTTGGTCGAAATCAAATGCTGCGAAAAATAGAGACCTACGATTGGACAGGTTATAAAGTCAAAGCTCGAGCGGGTATATGTTATAGGATTATTTATTTATCGATTTTATGCAAAAAGAAATTAGTTACCAACAAGATATTTTTCTTTCACGTAAACATGCCTTTGCAAGAACAATATTCGAAGTTTAAGTTTAATATTAATTAAATTTTGAATTATACAGTGCGGGCTTAAAGTGAGAGATCAGCCTGAGGGAAAATCAGATAATTAAAAAATACGGCGCGGCGTGTGCTTAAGAAGACACGACACGAAACGTCAACAAAGCGTTGTTGAAAACTAAATAAATAAATAAAAAAAATATTGGTGAAGCCGGGCGTCGATCCCGATACCTCTCGTATGCTAAGCAAGCGCTCGACTATCTGTGCTACGCTGCCGATGGAAATAAGTGCGTCAAAAGTGAATATAGATACAGACCGGCATAATTGTATTAGGTGATTATTATGTTTATAATTTGGCAGTTAGGAAAATGATTATTTGAATCAATATATTGAAAGATCTCTTTTTAGTGTCTAAACTCGAAATGGCGAAAAGTTTACATTCAGCTAGCTCACCGTGTAAAAAGCCATCATCATTTGTAACGTAGCCCCTTGTACGGTTTTTGGCATAGATTCTCCTTAAGTGGTCAGCTTTTCTATAAAGGAATTATTTGTCTCGAAAAAAAAATTAATATCTGAATTTTTTTGACCTTTTGTATTTTCCCTCAAAAGTCCGTTTTCCCGATATTTTTAGAGAGTTTTCTTCTAGAAATTCTTTCCCAGTTTTTTCGATCTTAGCGACTTTTTCGGCGCTAGAATGACCCAAAGTGGCCCCTTTTTCAAAAATATACACGCCCAAAAAATACTGGCCATTTTCCGACTGTCGCCAATTTCAACAAGGTTCGAAGACAGTAAAAAAAACTGTGTCCCTCACCTTTATAAGCATACAACTCAAGTGAAACTTGTGAAAGAGATATTACGAATTGTTCTTATTTTTTTTGAAGCTTTGTTTTTCTCAACTTAGGCCCCCGGTTTCGACTTTTTTTTTCCTTTGTTTTTCAACTTTCTTTTCACCGCGTTTCTCGATATTTTTTTGTATATTAATTTGTTTTTCTTTATTTCGTTTTATAATACTTTTATTAACTTTCCGAACAACTTTTTCTCTTTTTTTATTGTTTTTTTTTCTCATTTTATAATACTTTTATTAACTTTCCGAACAATCTTTTGTTTTTTTAATTATTTTTTTCCTATTTCGTTTTATAATACTTTTATTGACTTTCCGAAAATAAAGTGCGCCATATAAATAGGAATATTTAACTCATATTTCTCAAATTTGATATAAAAAAATGTAGAGGAGAAAATAAAATGGGCATGTCTGAAGGTTTACTGAGGTCTGTACTGAATCGAGCCGTTTCGCACTGAATTTAGTACAATTGTACTGAAATGGCACCATCCTTATCAGTTAGGTCAGTTACAAATTGATATAAAATTGAGTTGCGGACTAAGAGGGAATTTAAGAATACAAGTCAGTGGGTATAACTACTTTTTATGAAGCAGGGTTGCCAATTCCTTACACAAGGAAAGAGAGGGGACGCGTAATAGCCGCAGTTAAATTGTGATCAATTGGACCATAACATGGCGGTCTGATACCGGCCGTAAATATGAATGAATTTTTTTTTAAAGGACAGTCACTATGTGAAAATTGTTTGCTTAACGGAATCGCAAAAATCATGCTAATAAAATTACTAGGTACAGTTTCGGTAAGTGTAAAATACATGGAACCTACCACCATTTATATCACGTAAAAAAATTAGTGTGCTTGTGGACCACACTAGCTTCATCCGCATAAAATCGATTATATTTTTGTTTCATGCATATTTGCTGACACGAATGGTAGAACATACTATACATGAAACCCACGATCCATTCTTGTCAGACAAAGATAGGCCTAGATAACGTGGAAGAGATTAAATTAAAAGATGGTTATCGCTTGCTTGTTTTGAATTGTGGACGAGCCGGTATCAAAATTAACCTCGCCGATCTCCCTCTTCCCTTTCCTTACTGTTCGCCGAATCACATATCTGGTAACATGTATAACACGTTCACCAGCTTCTCCTCTCCTTTAAACGTTCACAATGCAAAGCAATTGCATGGTTCTTCTTCTTATAGTGCATCTCCTATCCGAGGTTTGCTATCATCACAGCAATCCGCATATTGCATTGATTCTAAAACCGGTTTTGGAGGTCTTTCATCATCGAAGAGTTCTGACAGGTATGCTTTCCACCTTTCAAGTTTGTCATCCACGTCAGATATTATACGTCCATTTGCATCCTTGATAATATTACTAGCTGCCTTAAACCCGTTGAATCCAGCCATTTCCTTTCTCCTTTTGTGCATGTGAAAGCTGTCAAATTTCCTTTCTAGTACTTCCATTTCCTCACATTGAGCTACTAGGTATTCTTCTTTTGCGTCCTTAATTTTTCCTTGTACTGTCTTATGTAGTGTTTTGTACTCATCTTTATTGTCTTTACTCTTTCTTCTCTCTTCCATAAGATCTAAAATTTCTTATTTTAATCGAGAGCTTTTTCTTGGTTCTCTTTCTAGTTACATGTTTTTTAGCTATTGTTTCTAACCCTGTTAGAATTTGCTTCCACTCTTCCCCCACACTGACTTCATTCGATGTGTTAATGTCCCTCATATATTCGTTGGTCTCTTTCTTAACTGTGTTATGGATTTCAGGATTCTTAAGGAGTTTTGGGTCTATGTAGTTGTTGAGACGTTTTGTAATCTTTGTCATCTTTATATTAAGTTTAGCTATAACTGGGTTGTGGTCGGAGTTAATGTCAGCCCTTGGGTATGTTTTTGCAGCTTTGACTGCGTTCTTGTAGCGGTTGTTAATGAGGATGCAGTCTATTTGGTTTCTGACTGTATTTCCTGGGTTGGTAGGTATACAATCTACGATTTGGTAGTTTGAAGAAGGTATTTGTTATCATGATATCTCTAACTTGACAGAACTCTACCAGTCGATCCCCCCCTATTATTCCTTTCTCCTAGGCCAAAACTCCCTGTGTGACCTTCGACCTTGACTTTGCCTACTTTGGCGTTGAAATCTCCCATAACTACTGTAATATTATTGCTCTTTATGCTTCTAAAGATATCATCAAGCTCAGCATAAAAATCTTTAACTTCGTTGTCCGCCTTATCCGCTGTTGGTGCATATGTCTGTATAATGTTCATATTTCCTGCATGTGTTTTAAGTTGAAGCATCATGACTCTGTCTGAGTAAGGTATAAAATTTAAAACCAAGGCTGCAAAACCTTTACTTAAAATCACCCCAACTCCATACAAATGCTTCGAGTCACTATTCCCAGAATAATAGAATGTGCCATAACTTCTTACACAGCTGCCACTTCCTGGCCATCTCACATCACTAACTCCCAGAATATCTACATTTATTCTCAGCATTTCCTTTACAATGCAAACGTACTTCTTGCATTCCACGTTCCGATCTTCATACTGTTTGCAGTGTTTGCTGCTGCTTTCATAAACTTGTTCGCCACTGTGTCATTGCATGGTTACGCGTCCGTTATTTGTCACCAAAGAAGTGACTGTTGGTAATACTTTCGCGCATGCTCCGTAAATTGATATTACGTCTCCCCTCTCTTTTCTTCTCTGAGACAGTACCTTATAAACTCGAGGCATTGAGTATCAACTGTGCCGACGTCATAAACAGCAGAGTACTGATTAGAACCGTAATGAAGATGCTGAAGAGCGTAATACAATCATGTTTAGAAGATATTTATTTTAACTGGTAGTAGACGGCACTTCTAAGGTACAGATTTTTCATTTTTATTAGCATAAAACACAGGGATTGGTGAACCTGCAAAGCAGCCGAGTAAAGTCAAATTACTAAAATATATATATATTTTTTGGTATGGACGCTATCTTTACCGATGGACGAACGACCTAAACCGAATATTGACACACACACACACAAAAGACCATGACCTTTGCTTGTAAAGCACATTTAAATTAGATAAGTATCAAAACACATTATATAAATTTACATATTTTTTAGGGTCGTAAAATGCCTTGCGACTCGCGACGACTTCTTGAATTATTTATTTGTTTGGGAAATAGGTAATAACTTTACTTGTCCCTAGGGACAGTTATTCCTTTTCATGCTTTAAAGTTTATGGAGCCATTACGGTTGATCGATACCAAGAATTCTATACGCCTCCTAATAAAAGAAAAGATGTACATATATTTAGTTGAATAAAGTCAAATATACTAGTTTACCTGGCAAATTTAAATTAGAGTACTGTCTTGGTCTTTTTTTCCGTTACCTAAAATGTCGACGTACGTTCCGGTTCATCTTTTAATTGTGACTTGCAAGAAAGATGGATTCGAAAAAGAGGGACAGGTAACTAACCACCGGAAGAGGCCTAAGATAGAGGGCTACCTACCATAAGTGGTACGTTTTATAAAAAAATTCCACCCAGTGTTAATTTCTTTGACCAATACATGGAAGCCCAAAAAATCCGTAGGAATCGTACACGGTCACCATAATTTATTTCGATTCGTGTATGTAATTATTCATACCATATAATATATGCAGGTAATTATATACCTCATGTTGTTGACGCAGCTTTAAAAAAGTTCGGCAGTTATTCGATGAAAAATGGAACAATTATTTGATGGCCCGCAATCAGCCCTGACCTAACACCTAGGTACAATTTTTTTAAACTCTTGAAATTTGGTCTAAGTTTGAATTTAAATCCAAAGGAGGAGGAATAAAGATGAAAAATTTTATTAGTACTCATCAAGTTCGTTAGAAAGAAAAAATTGTCAAATGCTAACCATTTTGCCATCCGCGGGTCAAATATCGTAATAAGCATTAATACATGGTGTCCCGAGGAAACAAAATTTGAATTTAGCAATTCAGGGACTTTTGCAACATAAATTTAAGGCTTATTAAATAGAACACCCCCATATATATTTACCTGGAATTAGTTCCTCTATCAAGATGGTCTATTAAATCCTAAAATATTCTTTTGATCGGCTGCGTCCTTGCCAAAGTATAATTCGTTTCCCTAAGTTCCCAAGATTTCCAAATTTGTAGAATGGCAAACAATAAGTAAAAAATAATAAATCCCATAATAAACGGGCCACCTTGTACACTAACAGCAATATAGTGGAATCACTTATTAAAATGCGTGGATACAAAAAAATTGTGTATACAAAACCTGGTACAAAATAGTTCAGAATGTATATTCATAATATTTTACATAACGTCAAATATGCTCATGTTTTAATAGATAAATAGATAGATATACGATGCACACGATCTACAGAATGTCTCAAAAAACCTAAATATAAGTATATTAAATCGTCCCAAAAAAACCTTAATATAATTATATTAGTAGGTACCTACATTAACTAAACAAACAAGTACTTAAAATTCAATAATGCTTAGCGGGGATCAGGGATTTTTGAATAGAGTACTTAAACCTATTTAATATTTTATGGTAATAGTACTAATGGAATATTTCATAATTTTGTACCTGGATTCAAGTTTAGGTTGAGTTCAAATTTAGGCAAGCCGCCAGATATTTTATAATTAAAAATTAGTAAAGACATTGGAATTAAGAATACCCAATTAAGTTTTCTGCATATCAAAGTATTTCTCTTAAAAGTGAAATTCGTTCTTGCCAAAACATTTAAAATAAGAGTGGCATGACATTTTTCTCAGATATCCAATCCAATCTAAATCCCTGATTTAAATTTAAGATTATATGAAAGGATTTTTGCTCATTAGACCAAGCAGTGGAAACCACCCCTAAATCATCATTGAAATATAAAGGTGTTTATTACTCATTTGAAAGGCAAATTCAGCCCTAATTTCATTTGTAAGATATTTAGGGTCATCGGCACCAGCCTTTCTAAATAAAAATGAGGACACCTACCACTAGTACATTTTGTACAATTTGGCCAAAATTAAAAATGTGCTGGCTTTACCTGACATTACGGTTGTAAATCTTTGTTGCCAGATTTAGTCCAGTTGCCACATGTAGGAAAAATGTCTCGGTTTCAGATTGTCTTTTCTCAAAAAAGATTGTAACAAAGACAAAAGTTTTTTGACATTACCTAAGCAAAATTTAAAGGAATCAAAAAGGTATAAGTTGCCAAATGTAGAAAAATTGCTCGGTTTTCAGATGTTCGTTCCTAAAGACATGTTCCCGAGTGTATGCGCCAAAGCGCAAAAAAATACATAACCTTATAAGTTGCCAAATTCAGTAAAAACAAATACATATTACGAAAAATAAAAGTTGCCACATGTAGAGGAAATTACTCCCTATCCAGATTTCCTTTCTTAGTCGCCATTATATACGGCGCGGCAGAAAAACCCCTCGAATATGTCAAGTGAAATGCTACTTGGCATGAGTAGTCATTTGCGGCGATATTACCGGAATATCTTCGCGTATAGCAGTTATATTAAGTCATCACTGGTCCTTAGTCGGTATTTGAAGTATTGAGGTTTCAAGTAGCCCCAGAGAAAAAAAAAATCACATGGAGCGCGATCGGGTGAACGTGCTGGACATGCGACTTGAGTGATGCATACTTTCAGAAATCGGCTACAAATGTGTCATATTATGAGACATATCGGAAAAAAGAGGACTCGATGTAAAAAGAGGACTTGCCTCTGAAACAGAAATCGGGAGACAAACCTAAAAATATTACAGGAGTGTAGTAATACAAAAGTGAAATATCTATACAGGATGTTCCCTAACATCATTAATTTTTTGGGCAACCTCTAAGATGCTTGGTTCTCTCTCGAGATACAAGACGATAAAATATATGTTTTTTAAGTGGGCACTTCTTCTGGCGCGTTCCTGGGTAAGGGATAAGATTGAGCCGTCACGCATCACGCATTAGGCTTGGCTATTTATGAAAAACCAAAAGTAATTTTGGGTCGTTTTAGAGCCAAAAACTCGCGAGGCTCGAGGAAACTAAGATAGGGAATTTTTATGAGAATAACTCTCTAAATGCTTCTTTGTTTCCAAAATATCGAGAAAATGCAAAAACATCGATTTCTAGGTCAAAAAATTATTTTTTTTTGTTGAAATCCATTTTTTTTTTAGAAAAGCCTGTTACTTGAACATACACTAAAAACTATATTACAAGATACTTTGTAAATGATGATGCATTCTATAGAGGGTAAGCCGGTTGAATTTAAGCAAGATTGGACACGTCACCACTTAATATGTTATTACTGGAAAACCGAATAATCTGGAGCACCCAATCTCTCTGGAATTAAAGAGGAGGTGTATCAGCAGAACATACCAAAAAATCACATCGATCCCATTGACAATGCCCAAATGGTGATTCTTTTGATTTTCAGCTTGAAAAATTTACTTTAAGCTTACGTAAGTAATTGCCTGAAATTCTCATTGAAAACGGTTTGAAGCTGGAAGAATTGGGCAGGATCGGAAAATTTGGATATTTTTGGTGGATTTTATGGTAGATTTCGAGGTAAAACTTAACTTTTAGCACATCGATCCCATTGACAATGCCCAACTGGTGATTCTTTTGGTTTTCACCTTGAAAAAATTACTTTAAGCTTACGTAAGTAATTGCCTGAAATTCTCATTGAAAACGGTTTGAAGCTGGAAGAATTGGTCAGGATCGGAAAATGTGGATATTTTTGGTGGATTTTATGGTAGATTTCGAGGTAAAACTTAACTTTTAGCACATCGATGCGTATAGTTTTTGTGATAAGTAGATTTATTCGCCAGAAATTTCATTTAAAATAATTTGAAGATGGGATAATGGATAGGAGAATTTAGAAATTTTATGAGACATATCAGAAAAAGAGGACTCTATGGAAAAAGAGGACTTTCCTCTGAAACATAGATCCCGAGACATGAGGGTAGGTGGCAAAGTAATAAAAACTGGAATATTTATACTGGGTTTCCCCAAAAATCATTAATATGCTTCGTTCTTGAAAACAGGTAAAACAGTAAAATTCCCATACGTAAAATTTGGTATATAGAATGTAAAATTCACATATTTTCGAGATAAACTAGAATTTTTAAAATTAGATTGAATAATGTTAGGCTTTTGTCAATTTGTGGACAATGCATCGGGCCAGAAAATTTAAGATTCAGGAAATATGCGCAATTCCTCAAAATTACCGAATTAATATTCGAAATCTAAGTAAAATTTGCTATAGATAAGGTAGTATTCCCGTATCTTCGAGATATATTAATATTCTTAAAATTAGATTGAGAAATTTTAGGTTTTTGTCAATTTGTGCACAATGCATCGGGCTAGAAAATTTAAGATTCAGGAAAAATGCGCAATTCCTCAAAATTATCGAATTGATATTCGAAATCTTAGTAAAATTTGCTATAGATAAAGTAATATTCCCATATTTTCGAGATAAATTAGAATTTTAAAATTAGATAGAAAAATGTTAGATTTTTGTCAATTTGTGGACAATGCATCGAGCTAGAAAATTTAAGATTCAGGTAAAATGCGCATTTTCTCAAAATTATCGATTTCATATTCGAAATCTACGTAAAATTTGCTATAGATAAGGTAATATTCCCATAATTTTGGGATAAACTAAAATTTTTAGAATTAGATTGAAAAATTTTAGGTTTTTGTCAATTTGTGGACAATGCATCGGGCCAGAAAATTTAAGATTCGGGAAAAATGCGCAATTCCTCAAAACTATTGAATTGATATTCAAAATCTAAGTAAAATTTGCCATGGAAAAAGTAAAATTGTCATATTTTCGAGATAAATTAGTATTTTTAAAATTAGATTGAAAAATGTTAGGTTTTTGTCAATTTGTGGAGAATGCATCGGGCTATAAAATCTAAAATTCCGGAAAAATTCAAAATTACTCAAACTTATCAAATTGATATCCAAAATGTACGTTAAATATCCTATAAATAAGGTAAGTTTCCCATATTTTCGAGAGACATTAGTATTTCTCAAATTAGATTGAAAATGTGTTCCATTTTTGTCACTATCTAAACATTGAATCGGACCGTAAATTCAAGATTCAGAAAAAATGCGCAGTTGCTCAAAATTATCGAATTGATACTTACAATCGACGTAAAATTTGCTATAGATAACAAAAAAATCCCATATTTTCGAGATAAATTAGTATTTTTAAAATTAGTTTGAAAAATGTTGGGTTTTCGTCAATTTGTGGACGATGCATCGGGCCAGAAAATTTAAGATTCAGGAAAAATACGCAATTATTCAAAATTATCGATTTGATATTCGAAATCTACGTAAAATTTGGTATAGATAAGGTAAT
>JAEQML010057059.1:0-32828 GCA_016904865.1 Pissodes strobi
TATATATATGTTGTAACGTAGGTTTTCACGGATGGTAGAATGAACAAAAATGTTATTCCGGGTTTCAATCCGTTCGTCAGTAGAAATGGTTGTCTCACTGTATCTGTCTGTGAGACAACCATTGTATATGTATATGTATAAAATATATAACCCAACTTAAAAAATACTACATATTAAATTAATGGAGCTCTTACAGGAGTAATAAAAATGTCTCAATTAAAAAGAGGGTGTCAGAGTCTGATGAATTATGAGTTGAAACTGCAATTATATCGACGCCTAAAGTTGATAAATAATCAACTCAGTCATTGGGACTGATATTATTTATAGCCAAGGGAATAGAGTATAATGATTTCCATTGTCGCAACCGCACATTATCAGTAGTTTCAGTTTGGCTGATTTGGATGCTGCTACGCCAAATAATCAACTACAGAAGTGGATAAAATTGCCATTTTAAAGTCATAATTTATCAGACTCTGACACCCTCTTTTTAACTGAGACTTTTTATATTACTCATGTAAGAGCTCCATTAATTTAATATGTAACATTTCGTAGGTTGTTTAGCGAACCGCCATTGTTTCGAGAGTATTAATGTTAGCTGATACTGCAATATAGAAATACATTAAAAACTGCATAACTATCGTGTGCTAAATTGAGCCTATTACGGCAGAAGTATAGATATTAAGAGGTACCTGCATCAACAATGTAACGTCTTAATTGACATGTATACAAAACGAGGCGCATTTAGGGTGTTTGTAATCATTTCAAAAAAAATTGATGGATACGTAGTGACATTATCATTATCACCTATAATTCAATACCCAATCGGGAGGTGAGGTTCACGTTTTAATTTGAAATGCAGAGGGCCGAAATGTACCTTATTTTAAGGTCTAATAAATTATCTTTCTAACACCACCACTCTTATTAAATTCATATATTAATTTCTGAGAAAGCATATTTCAAAAGTAAACGACCTTTGCTCTAAAACCAAAATTAAAATGCTGCTACATTTGCCCTTTTGGTAAGAACCGTAACATTTAACAAATCTACAGTTTTACAACTTTTTTTAAAAAACTCCTTTTCCCACAGTAACTGGTAAACTTTGAATTTGGCAACGCTACGTCTATCGACCTTAGAATGTGACGCCTTGTTGGATAAAAACAAACAACCATTTGTCCGGTCTCTTCTAGGTTAAATGTCTTTGATACAAACCCACTTGAAATAAAAAATACGACAAAATAAAGAAATATTTTAATTAGTTCTCGTCATTCTCAACCTCCGCTACTGGTAGTATACTTGACTGAAAAGCTTCCCTTCATCCATTGTTATAATTTTACGACCCTATTGTGCTTCGTAAAGTGTATTATGTATAATAATAGGTAGAAACTACCTAAATTATTATGCAAAGGTATATTTTACTTATGGAATTATTGTGTCCACTCTGTATGCAAATAAATGTTCTATGGGGTACAATTGAGGTTATGTCAACATTTCTGAATAAACTGAATATTGAGATCGGAAGTTTGTTTAAAGGTTGTATGTACCACAGAAACTATTGTGGTTTTCAAATATGTTCTTGATAGAGACTAAAATTTGCCCTGTTCTACTGGTCGTTTTATTCTAAGTAGTTAAATTATTTTGTATGGAAAGCTGATAACGATGTACGAATTCTATTTTTTTTTATAGCTAAGCTTCCTGGTGTATTTAAAAGGTAAGCAGTTATTCGATATTTGAACGTACCATTTTGCTATTCACTATACTTCATAAAATATGGACGACAATAAAAGTGAAATTATTCACACCATATAAATACGAGCTCTTATATTGCTATAACTCGACATTAGAACTGAGTTTAACACCCGGAACACGTGTCTCTAATTTTATATAACGAAGTTACAAGCCTCCGGAGCAGACTAACCAACTCCCAGAGTGGGAAAACTGGAAAGAGCGCGCTACGGCGTGGCAATCAGCATCCAGGATTGCAGTATCATCTGAATCTCCGTTGGAAAAACATTCCGGAGACTCCGCAGAGGAATCGAAATTCGGGCCCGTAACCTCGGCACGATTTCCGAAAGTTTACGTATAGTCACGCGCTCCTCAGGCAATGGCTAATCGGAGCCAAAGTTTTTTCATCACTCCGGGCGTGCAAGTGTCTTGAGACCCTCGATCGTAAAGTATGACGAAAGTTCCAAGTATTATAACTTTTAAAAAGATTTTGAAGCTTTACGGCAAGTTTCTTGACGCCAGTCTCAAATTTTATTAATATATTCCTGAAAGTTCCTGCAATCAACGCGGAGAACTTAGGAAGTTTTAGAATACTCACACAACCATCAATTAATAATCAATGAATCAAAATAAACCAAGAGTACACTTGAAGACCCGCCCATTTATTTTACCCTTGAGAAGGTAAATATAGTACTTTTTCTCCTTAAAGGAAAATATCTATAATAAATATACATTTTACATGTAATTTCAAAACACACTCAAACATCATAATATAATAATTCAAATAACAATGATGATAAAATTACGCCTAGAATATGTATAATAAAGTAAATGATAAGTTCTTTTAGCATAAAATATTAGATTACATAACAGAACATCATGCAATTCTTAAACAATTCTAATAAATACAAAGTTGCAGGACTTGTGCGACCGACGTAAATATTATATAACAATCTGATGCTGTATGTTTGGATAAAATTAGTTTCATCGGGACAACTATTTATTGAAAACTAAACCGTTAGATTATCCGTAAACATTTTATAAAATTTTTTTCACATTTCAGGGTGTGGCCTAATTTCTGACCCCAAATAAGTTCTAACTTCGATTTTCATTCTCTAATGCGGATATTAATACTAATTTTGTTCTGCATGCTTCTTTTTGGTTGCCAATGCGGACATTTGTCAATAAAAATTTTACTGCTGCAAAAAAAAACTATAAAACTTAAACATGAAATCTGTTATCTGTGAAATGATATTTAGTGATAACATTGCGGATAATCATGCATTTACTACTGATATATACGTGCGTTTATTTCTGTATTGTAAAGAACTACAGAATATTTTTGTAACATAACAATATAATAAGGTATTTTTAAAACATAAAATTACATTTTGTCGTACACGATCATTATAAATTATTAGTGATGAGTGATGATTTCGAAAATTGAGAACCAATACAAAGTAAACCATACTCATACTTTCAACAAATTATACAATTTCTACAAAAAAAGTTATGAGGCCTATACCTTTGTTATAAATATGTTTTATATTGTTATCGAGGATTCATATTTGTGAGATAAATTGTTGCATATTTCCCCACCTGGGTCTGGTTGAGATAAGGAAAATCCTTAAAAATTTTTTTTTTCAATTTTGGTATTAATCATAACTTTTTGACCTGACCCCATATACTTATTCTTAAAACGGCTGTTATTCAACAGTCATTATAAAGAAACATCTGTATAAAACATTTTTCTGTATCTCTTTTAACTAGGAAAATATAGGGTCTTTTTGAAATTGACAATTTTTTGATTTTTCCCCGTATCTCTTCAGCGAGCGAAAATTTGCAAATTTTGATTTGACCATTTTAAGTTTGACCTAAAAAGGGTACATGATACCCGGTACAAATGTTAATGAAGCTGAAAAACTTAAAAAAACTTTAAAATGCTTTACATTTCTAGGAAAAAATCTGCCCCCGTTATCAAAAATTTAAGAATGAAAATGATTAGTAAATGCAATTATAACAGTAAAAATCTTGCGCACTCAAGTTTTGAATTTAGCTTTGACAATATGACAAGAATGTCATATGGATTAATTACTGGTTTGTTGGGTTAGTGTGATATTGAGGTGTTATTAGGTAAATAATCGTTGCGTTTTTGAGGTGCTATATACTTGTAAGTAAGTATTATACAGGGTACTTCAAAAGTATGGTTACAGACTTCGGGAGGTGATTACTGACATTCTTTTAGGACATAAAGGTCCCATAAATTATGGTCCATAGTCGCTTCGTTGCGGAGTTACAGGGTGTTGAATTTTAATTATTAAAAAAATTAAATAACCCCTAAATAGTCAATATTTTTTTATGAAATTTGGGAAATAAAGTAAGCATTTAAGGACACTTATTTTCAAAATATAACACTTGCCCAAGTTTAACCAGTGACGTCGGTACGAAATTTTGTTATATTTTTTGTATGGAAAAATTGGTACGCCACGGACATTTAAAAGTTATATATTTTTTTCTGGTTCCTTATTTTCTTTAGGATAATAAAGTTATTTGGTGTTTTTTGATACGAAGAACGGTTTAAGCGAAAATTACAATTTTTGAGTCGAACAGAAACTAAATAAACTGACTATTTTTTGTATCACGAAATAAAAGCAAGATAAGAAAACAATAGATTTTTTTTGTCAGCAGCTAACTAAAAACCTTTTTTCTGTCAATGTTTGCTTATTTATTAAGGTGTTACTATTATTTCTTACAAATATTTTGATTTTTTTATTTCAGATATTCTTTTGATTTTGTCACCCCAATAATGCATTGAATGCATCTTATAGTAATAGTATAGTATATCTTAGAAAGCCTTTGGCCTACTTTGTTTGTATAACGATGTGTGCGTAGCGTAGCGTGTTTGCTGCTCCGGTTCTTATCTGTTTTATTGCTAAAGTTGTGGTGCCCTGTTAAATCTAAAATTCTAAGAACGCTGTGCTGGTGGAGTTTGTACCTGGCCTGCTATTGCCAAAGCCTGGGACCCGATGTGGATGTATTAATGGGAATAAGTAGCTAAAACAAAAATTAACCTCAAATTACTATACTACATTCAAGTGTAGGCTGTTCCGTGACGATAAAATAGCGGTTATGGCTGGTTCCCGAACAAGAAGTACGACGACCAACGATGCGGCTGATGATAATGAAAAACTGATAAATAATGTATGTCTCAATTTCTGTAATCAGATAGAATCAAAGCTTAACCGACGTTTTGATAACATAGATTCTAAATTGTCTAATATGTCGGATACCTTAAATGGCCTTAGGACTGAAATATCTGCAAATTCCAAGTCCATAGCAAGTTTGGATCTTAGGGCTGACAGAATTGAGCAATTCACTAAACGAAATGCCCTTCGCATCCATGGGCTTTCTGAGAGTGAGGATGAGGACCCTATAGAGGTTCTAACTGGTTTTATCAAGTCCTCATTAGATCTTTCATGTGATCGACTTGACATTGACTGCGTGTTTAGAATTGGGAGGAGTACAGATGATAAACCCTCGGATAAACCCCGAGTAATGTTGGTCAAGTTTATTCATAATTGGAAAAGAAATGAAGTCTTTAGTGCTAAGAAGGTACTGAAGGGCTCAGATTATGCCATTTTTGAGGATCTTACTCAAAGTAGGCACAAACTTCTGCTTGATGCAAAAAACAAATTTGGGAAGAACAAAGCTTGGTCGGCGGGTGGTAAAATATTCGTCTGGAACAACCAAGAAAATAAAAAGACTATAATTAATTCTGATAAAGAATTGTAATAGTACTATTGTATTAATATTATATTTAACTTTAAGGTGTTAAAACTAAAACACAAATAAATAAATAATTATACCATTTCTAGGCTTGATTAAAATATTATACTGCTTGAATTCTCCTTCATATTTAGATTAACTCGTAGGTTCTAGGTTAAGAGGTTATTGTTCGCAACTTTATTTATGCTCATTCTCATGTCTTTATTGATATGGTAGGACTAGGATTGGCAATTTACATTATTCCGTGAAATTTTGTTTTTTGGTCTCCTTATCGATGAACATGTAAATAAAAGCTATCGGGAATACATCTCATATATACTCTATTTCGATTTCGAAATGGTGCGGAGTAATAAAACCTACTTATAAATGCAAAACGCTAACAGAGTGGTCAAGTAAATTTTTGTGATTTCTAAATATTTAGTCACAGCTGTTATAGCCTGCTGTATTATATTTTAACCATTCCACCCTGTTTTGTATGGCAATCCCGTTGCAAACAATAGGCTTTATTAGCAAAGGGGCCATTTTCTACCTGCAGTAGCGTACGTTTGGGTATTTAATTTAAAATACCTGTTTTACCTAAGTACTTTTATTTATTCACTTATTTATGTATATTCAAAAACAGTTAGTATTACTGTAACATTTTATCACATATAATATTTATATAATAAGGTATAAGAATTGCGATTTTGTGTAAACGGTTATGTAGAGAACTATGGTATATCATTTTCGTCGTCAGAAAAATCTGTCGAATCTTCGTCATGTTCCAAGGATATAATTAAAGGCTCTACAATTAGGTCAATTAAATGGTCTAGTTTCCACATTTTTTCTTCTTCTTTTATAACATGCTCAATACACTTACGCCATTTTTCAGAATCGACATTTTTTAAAGATTCCTCAAAGATAATTTTACATTTTTCATTTTAAACGTCGTGTTTCTCCTTGCTACATAACTTTTTACTTGGGCCCAAACAAGTTCAATGGGATTTAATTCGCAATGATACGGAGGCAGACGAAGAATAGTAATATTTCGTTTCTGTGCAATTTTGTCAACTACATACTCGGTGAAACGAGCTTTATTTGAGGACACTATGGACAACAGTTCCTTTTTCACCATACTTTCATCAAATGGTATGTTATTCTGTCTAAACCACTGAATAATATCCGCTTTTCTCCATGAATTAGTTGGTATTCTGTCAACTTTTCTGGAATGATAACTCGCATTGTTCATCACTATCACAGAATTAGGTGGAATCAGATCTAACATTTGTTCAAAATATTCTTCGAACACATCGCCATTCATCTCTTCATGGTAATCGCCAGAATGATTTGACTCAAACATTAACAAACCGCCCACAACAAAACCATCAACACTTCCAAGGTGTGTAATAATCAGTCGCTTTCCTTTCCCAGATGGTGGTTTTAGTCCGGTGGACCAGCCTTCTAAGAATGCTTGACGAAAACTTGAAATATTTTTGTCTTGCCAAATCTTCCCAACCGTATATCCTTCATTAAGCCATGTTTCGTCCAGATAATAAATATTTCTATTCTCACTTCGAAACTGCTTTATCTGTCTTAAGTAATGTCTCCTCCAGCAAATAATTTCATCTTTTTCGATTAGGAGCGATTTTCTGCTTTGTTTTTCCCAGCTGAAATTCATTTGTTTTAAAGTTGTCCACAATTTCTTCATGCTTATCGTTGGAGACATATTTTGGTCTTGCTTCAAGGCTCCTAAAATTTTGTCGATGGTTGGTATTTCCTTATTAAAATAAAAGGAATGTACTGTTCTTCTAATTATAAGTTTGTAGTCTTCATCGATAGGCACCGTCTTTCTTCCTGAAGATGGTATAGGTGGTTTTACAGCTCCACTTTTTCGTTCACACCTTAATTTATATATCGACGTTTTTGAAACACCCGTCACTTGCGAACACATTTCCACCACAGTATCAACGCTATACAGAGGATTTTGATGTTTGAGGGCGTCATATACATTAAGAATAATATTCTTTTCGTTAACAGAAAATGGACATTTGCTCGCTCGTTTCACTGGAGAGAAAACTGAATTAGCCATTTTAATTGAAACTATGAAATGAAACAAACACACTGTGTCTTCTTCGGAAGAACAAATATAACTGAAAAATTACAATTACTTAAACTTTAGGGTATGCATACAAAAATCGTCAAATTTGAAGGTTTACAATAGTAATAAAAAAAACCTAAGTGTGATAAATATAATGCTGGGAAAGTCCGAGTATTAGGACAGGTAAACGTTTAAAATATGTACGTATATGTACGTAATTATGTACGCCTATGTATCAGCCATCAGAAAATGATTTATTACTTCGCATCATTTCGAAATAGAGTATAGAATACATTATTCTCATCTAAATTTTTTGAATATATTGTGTTAGATATTTAGATATTTGTATTCTGCAGATGATAAGCCTTCACTGTTTTGTTGCTGAATTGTAAACATTTGAGTACATACAGTTAGCTTGCATTTTATTATTAAATAATAATTTATCACCCTTCTGTACTATCGTATTCTCAACTTTTATATTGCATGAAACAATATTTTTAATTAGTTGCAATACTTATTAGTTACCTGCACAACTGCTTCAATTATGTGGAACATAGGAGTAGCGCCTAACATGTATGCAAAACACATGGCTAGAGTACTGTCATTTTAACGTTAGGTCCCTTCGGTCATCTTTTAATCTTTTTTCTTCAACTGTTAGCGGAAGCTCTCTTGACGTCGTAGGACTCTCTGAAACTTGGCTTAACACAAGCATACCCAGCTTTCCTCTCTCAATTAATGAGTATGAATTGATTAGGTTGGACCGCGAGACGAGAGGTGGCGGAGTTGCATTCTATGTTAAAAAGCCGACTAAATTTAAAATTCATAGTATTAGTAATACAAATGAAGCGCTGGAACAGCTTTGGATTTCTCTAAAATTTGCTGGAAAAAAACTATGCTTGGGGTCGCTTTACCGGCCTCCACACTCAAGTTTAATTCAATGCTTGGATTTGTTGGAGAATTCTCTAGTTGATTTACTTCCAGAATATGATTACATTGTTCTTGGAGGGGATTTTAATATTGAATTTTTTCCTCCCAATAATAATCAGGGTTGTTTATTATTTCAAAACTTATTAAATAAATATGGTCTACTTCAAAATGTATCCGAACCCACGCGAGTAACCTGTGATTCGACAACGCTCTTGGATCTAATAATTTCTTCTAGTCCAGATATTGTTTTTGACACCGTAGTTTTAAAAATGGAAAATATATCGGATCATTATTTGGTTCATTGCAAAATAAAAATACCTAAAACTAAACCTAAACCTATGCTCAAGACATATAGAGATTATTCAAACTTTAACTACGAAAATTTTCTGATCGACCTTAAGACGATTCACTGGGATCATCTATTTCACTTAAATAATGTTGACGAAATGGTGGAGCTCCTTAATAGAAATATAATAGGAATATTTGACTACCATGCTCCATACAAAACGGCTAAGATAACTAAGCCTCCAGCACCTTGGCTTAGTGATAACCTGAAATTTATGATTAAACTTAAAAATAAAGCATTAACTAAGTATAAGAAATATAAAACTGAAAATGCATGGAATGAATTTAAAACTCTTAGAAATCTTGTTAATATGTCAATTAAATCGGAGAAAAGGGCCTACCTTCAACATTCATTTCGAACTGATCCAAAAAAATTTTGGCGTACACTTAAATATTTAAATGTCTGCTCAAGTGCGGCATGCCATAATTTTTTTACTGACAGGAGACAGGCTCAGGACTTTAATACTTATCTGCTTAACAGTGTCTCACAATTACCATTAAATAATCAAAATTTAGTAAACGAGAATTATGTGAACAATAAGTTTCTAAACACTAATTACGAGTTATTTTCCTTTAAGGAGGTTACCCCGGAGGATATAGAAAGAATAATTTATAAACTTAATACTAATGCTACTGGGTCGGATGGCATTAATCTAAAAATGCTTTGGTATTTAATTCCTATGCTTACTAACCATATAACTTACCTTATAAATAAATGTCTGTCAACTGGCAAATTTCCTACACTCTGGAAGGACGCCAATGTGGTTCCCGTCCCTAAAACCTCACATCCAACCCACCCTTCTCATTTCAGACCTATTAGTATGCTGCCAACTATGTCAAAAATTTTAGAAAAAGTTATCGCCGAGCAGTTTGGTAACTTTATTGCTCAAAAGAACATATTGCCTCCAACTCAATCCGGTTTAGAACCAACCACAGTACTTCAACTGCGCTGCTTAAGGTAACTGACGATATCTTTCGTGCCTGCGATGATAAGAAAAATACATGCTTAATTTTGATAGATTACAGTAAAGCCTTTGATACTTTAGATCATGATTTGTTAAACATTAAACTTAAATATTTCGGTCTTGGTGACTTAGCATTGAAATTCTTCAAGAATTACTTTAATGCAAGGCACCAGCGCGTTGTTTTTGGGGGTGGTTATTCGGAGTACCTACCTTTAGCTACAGGGGTCGCGCAAGGAAGTATTATCGGCCCAATCTTGTTCTCAGTATATACGTCCGACTTTTGTAAAATGCTCAAATATTGTTCCTCTCATCAATACGCTGATGACACGAAAATTTACTATTCTTTCGACTATGTGGATGCTGAGAGAGCTATTGAAAGGATTAATTCGGATTTGAATATACTTAACAATGTTTCGGAGGCGCACGGGTTGCTGCTTAATGAGGGTAAGACTCAAGTTGTGTTCGTCGGAAAGGAAAAGGAGCACATTTCAAACAATGATCTACTAAATATTAAGCTTAATAACGTTATTTTAAAATCTGCGGTTGTTTGTAAAAATCTCGGACTTTCTATGGATAGTGATTTGCGCTTTCAAAATCACGTTTCCCACATTCTTCAAAAAGCCTATTCTAAGCTTAAAGTACTTTATATTCATAAGAGCATACTTGATACATCTATCAAGCTTAGGTTGGCAGATTCTCTGGTTCTGTCACATATCTCGTACTGTATTAGTGTGTATTGGCCAACCCTACTTTACAAAGACAAATTAAGTCTTCAACATTTACAAAATTCTTGTATAAGATTTGGTTATAATCTTCGTAAATTCGACCATATCTCCCAGTACTTTCACCAGTCTAACTGGTTTAGGTTGGAGGATCGTTTTCGGATGCAGCTTCTATGTCTTGTTAATAAGATTACTACCACCAAGCAGCCGGCGTATCTTTATGAAAAGCTGACTAGGAGCTCAGATATTCACCCGCGCGAGACTCGTCATCGTGATCTATTTAGCGTCCCCAGGCATAACACTGCTCAATTTCAGCGCTGTTTTACCTATAATGCAGTTAAAAATTTTAATAAGCTTCCCCCTGACGTCAAGAGAGCACCTAATCAATCCGTCTTTAAGCCTAGATTGAAGAAGTATATTGCCCAACTGCAGGGAGACCTGACGTAATCTTTTCAGTGATAAATATATGTATTTTTCCTTTTTTTGCATTAAATTCCTTAGTTTATTAAATTTAAGCATTTGGTGTAATAAAAAAAGTATTTCTGGCTTTTATATATTATAGTCTAGTTTTTAAGATTACATATTTTTTTTATATAAAACTTGGTTAGCTAGGGGGTTGTATAAGAGCAACTTTGTTGGATACCGCCCCCATATCTATTACTTTGTACATCTATTATTTTTATCCCTAATAAAGACCTTTATTATTATTATTATTATTAATTTGGCAGGGCTATTTTGTAGTAATGAGGAGTTAACTTAGCCTTCATTATAATATGTAAATTATTAAGTTAAGTAGCGTCCCTGAGGGTAGTTTAAGAAATACCATTGCCAAAAAAATGTTAGCCTAACCAAAACTGCCTTTTTTATTTTTTTTTTCGAATTGAGCATCTGACAATACCAATTTTAATGACCTATCAATTATTCTTTCTTTATTTTCGGGATAAAAAAATTAGAGCTGTTAATTTAATTTCTGTCCGACTCACCGTTCTTCGTATCAAAAAACACCAATTACCTTTTTTGCCCTAAATAAAATAAGGAATCAGATTTTTTTTTTAAATTTCAATGGGTAAGTGTTAAATTTTGAAAATAAGTGTCTATAAATCCTTATTTTATTTCCCAAATTTCATAAAAAAATATTAACTCATTTAGGAGTTATTTAAAACAAATACAAATTATTAAAATTCAGCACCCTGAATCTTCGTAACGAAACGACTAAGGACCATTTTTTCCTAGGCCTGTCCGATATGCGTCCCCATATAGCACTGCAGCCTGTACACTGTACAGGCTTATTGTGCTGAGCCTGTGTGGTTTTATCATAGCCACTCCAGTATTTTTGTGTCCTGTTCGAGGCCGTACAGGTATTTTACTGAGTGTTTGATTAGTATCTCTGGGTCTATATTTGGTTGCTCAGAGATGCTAAGTCTCTTGCGGTCCAGTGCCTCGCAGTTGATCAGGATGTGTCTGGCTGTTTCCGGTTCCTTGTTGCATAGTCTGCAGTTAAGGTCTCCGTTATACAGACCCATCCTGTTCAGGTGTACCTTTAGAAGTGCATGGCCGGTTAAAAGACCAGTTGTGATTCGTAACCGATCTCTGCTCATGAATAGCAGTTTTTCGGTCCTTTTTTTACATGGTAGGCCAACAAATTCCTTTCAATGGTTTTGCCTGGTGATTTCTGTCTAGGAACGTTGATGTTCTTTTCGAACCCAGTCTTTGATGTGGCTCCGAGCCATACTTTTTGGTATTCCCAGAGCCGGTTCTGGGCCGATTAGTTTTGTTTCTGATCCTCTCCTGGCGAGTTTATCAGCTTTTTCATTGCCTTCGATCCCTCTGTGTCCTGGCACCCAGATTAGGCTCACCGTGTTCCGGTCTGCCAGGATTTGTAGTTCTTAAAGGCATTCCCACACCAGTCTTGATGACCCTTCTTGGCTCAGTAGTGCTCTTAGTGCCGCTTGACTGTCCGACAATATTGGGATCCGCCGATTGTTTGTGGCCTTCCTATTATTCTCTATGGCGCACTGAAGTATGGCGTATACCTCTGCTTGGAAAACAGAACCATACATACCCAGTGCATAGTATTTGCTCTGACTTTGACTAGCAGAATAGACTTCTGCTCCAGTACCAGTTGCAGTTTTTGACCAGTCTGTAAACCAGGTTTGGTCCTGCCTTCTGATAGCTGTTGGTCCATTTTCCCATTCGGTTCTACTTGGAAAGTTCACCTCGAATGATCTATTAAAACAGTATCGCTTTTGCATGTGGTCCGTTTTCATGTTTAAATTATCCCCCCCCCCCCCACCCCCCACAAGATCAGCGATTGCCATATGTCCCGTCCTTCTAGTAAGGTGGTTGTTTGCTGCAGTCTATGTACTCCCAGCCTGGCCTCCCCCCTTATCACAAAGTGCAGAGGCGGGAGGTCCAGGAGGGTCTCCATCGCCGCAGTTGGAGAGGTCCGCATTGCCCCCATCATTCCTAGACAGGCAAGTCTTTGTACCATGCCAAGTTGTAAAATCGCGCTTATCTGTGTGTCTTGGGCCACCACACCAGAGAGGCGTATGTTAGGGTGGGTTTATACCACCATTTCGTATGTCCAATACATCATGTCTGGTCTTAATCCCCATTGTTTCCCGTGTAAGCGACTGGTAATCATGAGTGATGCCACCGCTTTTGTGGTGATGTTTTCCAGATGTCGGTTCCAGGTAAGTCTCGAGTCCAATGTTATCCCTAGATACTTAACCTCGTTCGAGATCTGTATGTTTTGTCCTCTCAGGCTAAGTGGTCCTAGATCCCCCACCTTGTACCTTTGAGTGAAAGCTA
Organism: Pissodes strobi; assembly: GCA_016904865.1. Taxonomy (NCBI): domain Eukaryota; kingdom Metazoa; phylum Arthropoda; class Insecta; order Coleoptera; family Curculionidae; genus Pissodes; species Pissodes strobi. Next base: position 13,356 of record JAEQML010057059.1, read on the forward strand.
CGATGTTAGATTTGTTGGCACTAATATTTAAACCCTCCCTACCCATCTTGTAGTCCGGTTCAGTCCGGTTCAGACCATTTTGCATCTGCTCTCTAACCGTTGAGTTAACGGTGATGATGACTATGTCATCAGCATATCCGAGTGCACAGTGTCTCCCATCCGTGAGCGCCCTGTGAAGGCCGTCCGCCACCAGGCTCCACAGTAGCGGAGATAACACCCCGCCCTGCGGACACCCTCGATGCATCCGAGCCGTCAGCGCGCTCTCAGCGACGTTTGCTTTACCAGCCTTCCCCTCAGCATGGAGTTGATCCACCGACAACAAGTGCCCTCAACTCCTCCTTGCCCGAGGGATCTGGTTATTGAGTCGAAGGATGTGTTGCCAAACGCCCCCTCCACACCTAGGAAGCATCACCTCCCTGTTTTCCAGTGTATCCTCCACCCTCTTGACCAGCTGGTAGAGAGCTGTTTCTGTTGACTTTCCTGTCTGGTAGGCATACTGGTCAAGGTGCAGTGGGCTGTTTACCAAGACACCGTCCCTAATATGCCTATCCACAAGTTTTTCAAGTGTCTTAAGTTCAAAGGGCATAAGACTTATGGGTCTTAGGGACTTTGCCGTATCCTGTCCTATTTTCCCAGGTTTCGGTATAAACGTTACCCTAATGTGTCTTCAGGTTTTTGGTATATATCCAAAAGCTAGGCTGCTTCTTAGAATGCTGCAGAGTATCCTGTACATTAGTTCAGTTCCTTTCTGTAACATTATAGGGTAAATCCCGTCCATTCCCGGGGATTTGTATGGTTCGAATGTGTTTATTGCCCATTCGATTTTCTGATAGTTAATCACTTCTTTCGAAGTCTGCCAGTCTTCCCTGAGCCAGAACCCTTCGAGGTTCTGTCTCAGTTCACCCTCACTGAGCATGATCTACTATCTGTGAGAATTGAATAAATTTTGTTAAATGATGATTTCTCTTTATTTAAAAATAATAAAGCACTTTCTTTAATGTCACGTTTTTTCAAGATAGATCGCTGGATAAAATACGTAAAGCGTTCTGTTTTTATTGTTTCAAGGATGCTCTGATTGGTTTGTTGGATTGGTGTAAGGACAAAACATATAAATCAGTCAACAGGACTAGAAAAGACGACCAAAACCAAGATAAAGGCCATAAACTTGCATCCAGATAAAAACATCATCCGTCCATTAGTGATCCACTTAATATCCCACGAGAAAGCATATGTCCAAAACTTTCAGCTTATCCGAGGTACACAAACCTGATGTGCCTTTAAGACCCATCGTAAGCGCAGTGAATTTCCAACACAAAAAGTAGAGAAATACCTCCCAATTATAATGCAACCAATAATTGAACTTGCTCATGTCTGTGGTGATGTCTCAGTCGCTGGTAAAGGTTTTTTTGATCTAAATTCGGAGACAAGGGTGTTGTCATCGGCAAATCTGTAAACAGGATTATTGGATTCGGTCAGCAGGTCGTTAATATAGATGAGGAACAGAGTTGCTGAAATTATTACGCCCTGAGGCATGCCCGCACTAATGGTGAATGTGTCTGAGATATGTCAATTAATTGCAATATCAGATATCGATTCTTAAGGAAACAGGCAAGCCATCTGGAGAGACACGCTGGCGGTCCGAAGGACGGCAGTTTGTTGAGCAATCCATAATTTAAAACTCTGTCGAATGCCATCGAAATAGCCAACGCAATCGCTCGAGATTCTCCGTAGTTCTCAATTGCCCTGCTCAATATATGAGTGACATATGCCAATATTATCTCCTGCCGATCTCTCTTTGCGAAAGCCGTATTGGTTGTCGCTAATTATTCTGTTGCAATTGGGCGATAGTTTGAGGACGTGGTTTCCTTGCCTTTTTTGGAACAGGTTGCACTCGAGCGACTTTCCATGAAGAGGAATAAATCCCTTTTCGGTAAGACGAAGAAAAAAGTTTGAAAAAATGGGTGTTAGTTCGTAGGCGCAGTTCGTTAACACGATGATAGGTATTCGGTCCGGTCCTGATGCCTTTTGTGTATCTACTTCTTTGAGGATTTACGAATATCACGGTGATAAAACTTAACTTCTGCTATTGCAGTGTTGATGTTGGATATGGAGGGGAGAGCCTTGCCTTGGGAGACGTTTAAGGTAGAGTGCGATGAAAACATTTCCGCGAACATATTTGCTTTTTCCTTAGCTGTAGTCGCCGTGATGCCGCGTTCATCTGTTAAAGGTGGGAGAGACCTTTTTGTAAAGTTATTACTTACTGTCTTTGCTACCAACCAGAAATTCCTGGCCACTGGGGCACTGCGGTATTGCAAAAGTTTATTCCTGATCTTTTGATTGTGTGTGTCCTTATTTTTGTCGATCACACGATTGCATTCGTTTCTCGCTTCGACAAAATAATTGCGATTTTAAGAGGTCTGATTTTGTTGCCAGTACTTGTAGGCCTGCTGTTTCCTACCTAGAGCTTTTTCGCATCTTCTGTCGAACCAGGGTTTTCTTTTTGACGGTGATGGAATTTGGGATGTTGCGTAATGTCTTCGCAGCAGACAGACGGGTCGTCAGTGCAAAAGCAGACGTCGAGCCAAGAAAAATCTAGGTAGAACTCTTTTAGATCGTCCCAGTTTGCACAATTGCAATGCCAGATTAATCCTATAAATAGAAAAGAACGAACGGTTCAATAAGCAATATGACGTTCTGAACCATCCCATGTATATATTTTCTAAAGATTCAGGAAAAACACCCGGCAGCTCCACTCGTATGCATAATAATATAGCATATACATAAAAAGCCCAAGGAGTGAACTAGATTTTCTTCTTTTATCTTTTATAGTATCGGAAATTAAATTAAGAATATTTCCAGATGCGCTCCTTCAGGATACTGTAGCTTCTGTAAGGGATTTTTCAGCTCTATTTTCTGTTTAGCTTTTCTATTACGCTGTTCAAATTCCCTGAAAAGTAACTATTGTTATCGGAAATAAATTTTTCCAGTAAGGTCATACAAAACTGTTTAGATTGTACTTAGGCTTATGCAGATAAAATTACGCAAAGTTGGCTAGAAAAACAGCTTAAGTGAAAAGCTAAGAAAATAATTCAATTAACTTAATTATCCAAGCTCCGAGATAAAATGCATTTTGTGAAAAGTTTTTATTTCAGAGTTCTTAAAAAACTTTTAGGTGATATAAATTAGACAGAAGTATTTTTCTGACACTGTAATGTTTTGGAGTCATTAATCCTTTGCGAGTCGAGTTTTTGCGCTCTTTTACGTAAACCTCTAGGCTACATTTTGAAACGGATTTATTTATAAAGCAAATACGACTAAGCGGTAAAATCATCTGTCTCTGCAAATGATTTGAAAACACTTTGTGCGGTATATAATGGTGGACAATGTGGACATATATTGTCAACGGATAAAATAATTTAAGTTTTTTAAATAATTAAGCACATAGTGACTCTCGAATTTAAATTGCATGTGTTTCTATTTTGCTTATAAAAGATACTTGTTAACTAAAATATTTATATTGCTACACTACAATCACATGATTGAAATTTGTCTAGTATTCCTTTTCGAGTAGGAAAACGTATTAAGCTATTAAGAATATCTTTATTTGAACCACCGAACTTGATATAAGTCGCAGACCTAGAAAAAGAAGAGACCCAATTGTTTAGGTTTTAACACGATCCAACATTATTGCGCCTTGTTGGGTTTATCATAATTGCACCATAGCCAGACTCACATATTTGTTGTCAATAACTTGCAAAATCCCACAGAGCTAGCAACATCCTAAAATAATATATATTTATTTGGAAACTCCAATAGCTTATAGCGACTGTTATAAAATTATTAAAAATTAACTAATTAATAAAGAATTATGCAATGACTCAATTTATCAAAAAATTATCGCCTTACATTGGCTAATATTCGGACGTCCGTATTGTTGTCAGCTGTTAATAAAATAGCATTGTTCACTTCTTCAATGAAATTTTTTTTAAAGCAAAACACAAAGTTTTGAATATCCACAATTTACTTTAAGAAAAGCGTGACATATTTTTGGGCACGCGGTGCTTTTTCAAACGGACTAATTACAAGCGTGCAAAAATAGAGTAAAATATCCTAAGTAGGTAACAGAAAGCAGACCATAAACCTAAAGGTATGGAAATTCCAACTAATATTAGGGACACAATATGGGCAAGTGCTTTTGTACTATGTATACTGTATACTTTTGGGCAAGAATCTCACTCTAGTAAATAAACTCCTGATTTGAAAAGAATATTTGGTTTTTTTAATAAATTTGCCTAAATTATTATTGTATTGTAGTATTTATCTTATTTTTGGAGAGGGTTTTGGAAATACGTTGGAAATTGAGTCTGTATATGTAATAGAATTTATATTTTTGGTCAGGTGTATTATTGGTGGTTGGATAGCCTAAGTTTATTACCATTTTATAAGAATTTTTCTTAACTACATTATCTATTATACTGGAACTGCATACATGTTTAATGATATTAAGTTCTTTCCTTTAATTTTCCTTTGATAGTGAATCATTTAAAAGTCTCTGTACAAATGCAATTAAAAGCTGCCATTTTCGGGGAATATAGATAATTCGATTTATTATGAATAACATGTTATATAACACCGTGGGCAAAATTAAATTGGAACCGTCTTTAATGCCTAATAACTTTTTTATTTTCAAAGGATTTTTTATCATTTTTGGATATGTTAAGGCCTAAGGTATTAGGAAAAAAGAACTTTGCAAAGACGGTCTACTTCAGTGGCGTACAGAAAAAGGAGTGTTTTTCAAAACAAATGTATTTCAGGTCGTTGCAAAAATCAGCCAAATGAAATAAATATGTAAAAATGGGCAAAAAAGATTTGAAAGGGTTCGGAATGTTGACCATTAAAAAGCCAGGTCAATACAAATAAAATTAAAATTGATACTTTAATTTTGATAAAACCATGTCTTGTGGACCAGGTTAAATTGGATCCTTTTTTAATGCTTAATGACCTTTTATTTTCAAAGGATTTTTTATCATTTTTGGATATGTTATGGCCTAAGGTATTGGAAAAAGAACTTTGCAAAGACGGTCTAATTCAGTGGCGCACTGAAAAGGGAGTATTTTTCAAAACCAATGTATTTCAAGTCGTTGCAAAAACCGGCCAAATGAAATAAAGATGTAGAAATGGGCAAAAAATACTTGAAAGGGTTCGGAATATTGACCATTAAAAATCTAGGTCAATACAAAGGAAAATAAAAATTGATACTTTAATTTTGGAAAAACCATGTCTTGTGGGCTAAGTTAAATAGGATCTTTTTTAATGCTTAATGACCTTTTATTTTCAAAGGATTTTTTATCATTTTTAGACATATCATGGCCTAAGATATTAGATTCAAAAAGAAATTTGTAAAGCGGGTCTACTTCAGTGGCGTACATTAAAATTTAAAATATATATTTTTTTAATTTTAAAAAAATTAAGTAGATTCAAAATTTCTGTACACCAATGAAGTATACCCGTTTTGCAAAGTTATCTTTGATTCTAATGTCTTAGGCCATAACATATCCAGAAAATTATAAAAAAAGAGCGGGTTGCACTCCGGCCGTGCCGGCAGAAGTGAAAACTTCAACATTAACGTTGTGCATTTTTGAATATTTTGGAATTGTTAGGGAATAATTTCGCACGAATTGCTTTATTTATTGGTATAAAAGTACTATCATTTATGTGGTAAAATACAATATTCATTTATTGCGCTATCGTACACAAACATGATAATTTATATTACATAAAAAATTTTACACTTCAAAACTATTACAACCTCATCCCGTTCTCTCGGAAATCAATATCTAAAAAACGAAAAAATAAATCTTTATTTCAAAAATTTTCGATTTTTTTTCCATTTTTGCCATCCCGGATCTCGTGGCTCAACTCCTCTTTTTTTTTTCACCGAAAAACGCGTTTTCCTCCCCCTTTTTTTCTTCAATTTTTTTTTATTAAATTTTTCTTTATTTCGTTATAAACTACTTTTGGGCACTTTCCGAGTGTCGTTCTCCCTTTTTGTCAATTTTTCCTCTCTACCTGTCAAAAAAAATCCTCTCGTAGGGTCCACGTATGGGGACCCTGTCGAGCTCAGAATTTCGCTCCGACGACGCACCGTTGCAGAGCTACGACCAAAAAACGGTTTTCCCCATAATTCCCTCCTTAACGTGGAGCCCCCCATATGGCCCAAGGTAGCCCCCCAAGTACCACACCTCCCATAAAAATTTGGACCCTCTACCTCATCCCGTTCTCTCGGAATTAATTATTTTAATTTTTTCTTCTCTCTCCTCCCCTGGCCAAACGGGGGGGGGGAGGGGGGGTGTACAAAGTCCAGATTTGGCACGCACAGAATATTCACTTTACTCCGTCTACATCCTGTGAAAATTGCAGCTCTCTACCTCATCGGGAACATGCCGACGAAACGATCGCGAGCTGGCGGTCTCCCTCCGTCTTACGGTTTTTCGATCAGGCCACGTGTCCTGACGCGAGTTTAACATTTTTACCCCATCCCAAAATAGTGCACAGCGCCGCTAAAGAAGTTTTCACTTCAAAAATCCTTTGCAAATAAAAAGTTACTAAGCATTAAAATGGATCCAATTAAATTTGGCCCACGAGACATGGCTTTACCAAAATTAAAGTATAAATTTCAGTTTTCTTTGTAGTGACCTGGTTTTTTAATGGTCAATATTCCGAACCGTTTCAAATCTTTTTTGCCCATTTTTACATCTATATTTAATTTGGCCGATTTTTGCAACGACCTGAAATACATTGGTTTGGAAAAATACCCCCTTTTATGTACGCCACTGAAGTAGAGCCTCTTTGCAAAGTTCTTTTTAATCTCAATAACTTAGGCCATAACATATCCAAAAATGATAAAAAAGCCTTTGAAAATAAAAAAGTTATCAAGCATTAAAGAAGGTTCCAATTTAATTTTGCCCACAGTGTACATGCTACAATAGAGGTATTTTCTCAGCCATCTGGAAGCGCGCTAGAGTGCAACCTGCACCTAAGGAGAGAAAAAAGGCTTTTGCCAGTAACTACCGTCCAATATCTTCAACCCCAGTAGTGGCCAAGGTAATGGAAAAAGTCATTAACACCGAGATCCTGAAATATCTTGCACAGAACAACATAATATCTGATAGACAATATGGATTTAGAGCGAAGCGCTCAACAGGAGATCTGATGTCCTATGTATCTGGAATTCAACCCTGGAAAAACACGGAGAGTTCCGAGTCGTTGCTCTTGACATCTCCAAAGCCTTCGATCGGGTGGGACACCAATCACTCCTGGACAAACTCTCAGCTTATGGCCTTCCACCGGCTCTACATACACTATTGTCTAGCTTTTTAAATAAAAGGAGTATTCAGGTTGCCATCGATGGTGTCTCGTCCGAGGCATTTCCCATCAATGCTGGTGTTCCGCAAGGTTCGGTTTTGTCGCCAACTTTGTTCCTGCTGCACATAAATGATCTACTAAAGCTTACTGAAAACCCCATTTACAGCTATGCAGACGAAAGCAGTCTTGTGTCATACTTTTCTTCTGAGAAACCATTATCATCGGCCACTCTGGGACAACTAAGAAGACAACAGACTGACTCAATCAATCGAGACTTAAACCGAATTCTTGAATGGGGATACCTTTCTCCATCCTTTCTCCATCCTCCAATTTTTCGCTTCTTGGAATAACCGCAAGCACTAACTTTTCATGGGATGAGCATGTCCGAGGTCTCGCCAAGTGTGCTTCTCAAAAGCTGGGTGTACTTTTCCGTGCCAAAAAATACTTCAGCTCCCATCAGCTGCTTACACTGTATAAAGCGCAAATCAGACCTACTCTGGAGTATTGCTCTCACATTTGGAGTTCTGCTCCTAAACATACTTTAGCACTCTTAGACTCCATCCAGAACTGAGCTGTTAGACTTATTAACGACGAAACACTGACTCGTTCCCTTCACACCTTGGAACATAGGCGGATGGTGGGTGATCTTTCCTTTTTTTATCGATATTATCAGGGAGGGTGTTCGACCGAACTGACAACTCTGATTCCCTCCAGTGCCAGCTTTGTTCGTTCCACACGACGAACTAGAAGCTCTCATCCATATGCTCTTCAACAGAGCACACCCAGAACCAGGCTCTACCAAAATTCTTTCTTCTAGCGTGTGACGAGCATCTAGAACTCCTTACCAACCGAATTGTTCCCTGTTGGCTATAGTCTAAACATCTTTAAGAAAAGAGTCCATAGGTATCTTTGCTCCTCCCGTTTCCTACTTGCAGTGCCCATTAGGGTATTATAGGCAACGCCTTTGCAAGTGAACTGAAGCAAAAAAAACTGTATCTGTGTGTGAGGGCTTATGAAAAACTGACAATTCATGAATATTATGGTAATGGCTAGGCCTAAAAAATTAATCGATTTATTATCTTCTAATTCGACAGTGACTTGGATTTTTGGGCATAGATTATTGATGCATGAAAGAAATAGGTGTAATTATTGTCTAGCAGTGCCTGAAAAGCATGTTATAATATCATCTACATATCGATACTAATATAGGAATTTTTTACTTAAATGATTGTTAAATATTTATTTTTCCAGATTACGATTAATTTTTTAGATCTAACCATTTCCAGCAAAAATGATATTCATGAATTTTCAATTTTCCATAAAACCTCATTTACAGATACAGTTATTCATAATAAATCTAATCATCCATATTCCCATAAAATGGCGGCTTTTAATTCATTTGTACAGAGACTTTTAAATGTTTCAGAAGACAATTATAGAAAAGAACGTAATATCATTAAACAGGTTGCAGTCAATAACGGATAGAGTGCTACTATAATAGATAGTTTAGTTAAGAAAAAATCTTATAAAATGGAAATAAACTTAGTCTATCCACTGAGTTACACTGTTGTATGTCGCAATTTTCTTGATTTTGAGTTCTCAGTGTCAAATAGTTGCATGTGCATTGGACTTTGACCCTACAGAGTTTCAAAGTTCTATCGCACATCCGTAAAATTTATATCACCAGAAATACATATTTGTATCGAGATTACGTTGGAATTACAAAGTGGTATGTGACACATACAACTTTGTAACAGCAGAAACGAAACAGATATTTAATAAACACCACATACAACTTTGTTATACTCAAACGAGACCTTCTGCATAGCGTGTCGCGCAATATACAGAGTAAGAAATTGTCTAAAAAATATATAAGAAAACTGCTGTGCTAGTGTAAGTAGCTGTGACAGAACGTAATGGTATGCCTTTAAACGTTTTAAGTTATAAATTGTAAGAAGATTTAGAAGATATATCATAGAAAATAAAAAAGTGAGGTTAGTTTAAATGATTTCTTTATGCTAAATTTATCAAAAGTGTATTTAAAAATTTTAGATACTACTTGGGAGATATTGTCAACTAACATAAAATCATACAGTGGAAAGTTTGAACTTAACCTTGAATCGTAATTATAAATTGTTGTTAATTAAAGTATAAACTGATTAACCTTGTTGACAATTCAAAACAATACTCGAATTAGAGGTCAAAGTTTGGTATAAAAAGCGGGGCAGCAGCCCATATCGGCAGACTTTGATCTCCAGTGCGAATTACCGAAAGGGAAAAGCCCCTCTGGTAGATCAAAGCTCTCACTTTTAAAAAAGACCTATCAGTGCGAATTACCGAAAGGGAAAAGCCCCTCTGATCAGGCACGGTTAAAAAAGACCTATCAGTGCGAATTACCGAAAGGGAAAAGCCTCTCTGATCAGGCACGCCTTAAAAGTGAATCAGTGAAAATTAACAACGCCATAAGGCAAAGTGCTATTTAAATTAACTACATATAAAAAGTAAACTACGTAACTAAATATTCAGCCAGACCAAATAATCTATCCGCCCGTCAATCTAATTGTAACAGCCCTTCAGGCTAAGCTCTCCCCCTCTCTCGCTGCTGTTCGTGGTTAACATTTTCGCGAGGAATATCCCAGGGGACTTACGAGATATGCATTCCCGAATATTTTGGTAATACTTACAACCTTCTATACTCAACCTGAAGTTAATAAACCAAGCCTTTTTTACACCGAGTGTTTCTATCCATCCCTCCCAACTACCTATATCTGAGCTCCGTCTTCTGAAAGAGCACAGCGCAACTACTGCAACGAAGTCAGGTCCATAGGCAACAAGCGGTAGGAGCGTATATGTGACACGTGGTGGAGGCAGCCGTTTCGACCCCCGTACACAGGACACAGGACCAAGGACTCGTCGAAGAGATACGCTTTTTCCAGATAGACCCCTGATCCAGCTAAATATAATATTTTGCATCAATCCAAGCCGTCTATATTTTTTATAGCCGTGGTGATCCACGAGATTGTTTTCTGTACCAATTTTCTTTGAGATTTTTTGGCAGTCATAAAAGTTGCCTTCTTGACATTTTGGTGAAGTTAAGAGTCAGTGTCTTCTAATTATTTAAATCCGTCCTCGAATGTCAGACAGAAAACACTATCTACGTTCTAAGAGTCAATCCGACACGACAGCTAAGGATCCCACTCTACCTCACAGCAGCACAGCCATATTCTCAGCAGCAAGGAAATTAAGAAGATCGCCACCCACATCCCCAATAATAAATTTAGAACAAGTTAAGAAAATCTCATTTCTCGACAAACCATTAGTAGAACCACCTAGTGAAAATTCGCAAATTTACCAAGGAAACCAAGCATCACACAGCAGCACGGAGGCTAGAGAAGTTATCAGTGAAGACAGCGAACAAGACGAAGCACAAGATATCCAAACAGTACGTCACAACATGGCAAACACAACAATCACAGACGCTTTGGCTACTGCAAAGAAAGCAGCGATACCACAGTTTATTAGCCCACCTACATTTCATCCTTGCAGATGCAAAGCCAACGATTTTATAAAATCATACGAAAGAACGGCAATAGCAAACGGATGGGATGATGCGTTAAAAATTGGATATTTTGAAACTTTTTTGGACGGAGCAGCAAATCTATGGTTCCAGGAATACAAGGCAGCAAACCAAAATAATGGATGGATGGAATTACAAGCAGACTTTATCAGTGAATTCGAAGACAGAAATTATCAGACAGCACGTAAAAAGAGAGTCGAAGAAAGGAAGCAGTTAGAGAATGAAACAGTGATAAATTATTTGTACGAACTTAGAGTACTTTATCACGACTACAAGGCAAACGTGGACATAGAAGAATTTTTAAGTATATTTAGCGAAGGGCTCACCGAAGACAATTATTATAACTTTTACTGGTTGACAAACCCCCCCAACAGCCAACCTCGAGACTTAGACGAACTGAAGGCGTTAGCAGCAACGATAGACAAAGCACCGAGACGAAGAGAAGATAAAAGGCAAAACTATGAGCCAACAAACAGTTATCATCCTCTGAATACAAGCAGTCACAATCCTCAATATAACTATCGTCCTCCAAATAGAGAAAATTATCGTCCTCCATATAACTATCGTCCTCCGAATAACATAAATAATACAAACTTCAATCGTCCAAACAATTACCACAAATATAATTATAATACGAATATACAACATAACCTCAGAAGGCAAGAAATGCCACAAAACCGCAATAGCAACTTACAGAGGCTACCAACATATACAAAGAATGGTAACCAAAATCATTATAAGGAGGCCTACAGAAATAGCTATAATAACCAGAAATGCCACACCTGCGGAAAATTGGGACACTTCGCAGCAACTTGCCGCAGAAATCACCCAAAAGGCGGCGGATGGCTAAATTAAACACCCCAGTCATCCTAGCAGGAGGGGACAAGGAAAAGAAAGGCATACTTTGCATCACAGTAAAATTAAACAATAAAAATGTCACGGCAATAATAGATACTGGATCCCAAAACAATGTCATACAAAAAGACTGGACAACAGGCCTGAAACATAGAAATAGCAACACAATTCTCATAGGAGCAGGAGGGCATCGTATACAAGTAATGAGTGAAGTTACCACAGCATTACAAATAGGAAACAAATTTAAGCTCCAAATAAAGGCAAAAGTAATCAACAGTGCACCCTATCCGATAATATTAGGCATGGAATTTCTAGAACATAACAAGGCAGTAATAAATATCCCAAACAAAGAACTGATAATTCAAAATGAATATATAATCCCATTGAGATACGATTCAATGAATGACATCGCACCGGGGCTTACATCTGTCAGCAGGGACAAAAAGCAGGACAACAACAAATTCAAGTTATTTTTACAACAGCAAAACAACATACAAGTAGATAAACTAGAATCCATTCAGGAACAAAATAGAAATATACAGTGCCTCGGCAAAGATATTCCAACAGTATGGGGATTAACAGATATGAATAAAACAAAAAAGTATATAGCTAAAATACTTAAGCAAGAATTCCCAACAACAAATTGGAATAAAAATAATAAAATAGGAACAGTTTCAGTGACCAAAAATACAAAAGGCAAAACTGGTTTCTACCTCCACACTAGGAACAATGCACATAGCAGGCCAACACTCGAAGCATTATTTGAATGCCTCATAAAACTAAGAGAACTATTAAAGCAAAAGGGAATTAATAAAATAGCCATACCTAGAAGAGGTTGGGGCTTGGATATCCCAGAATGGAATTCATTTAAAAAAATGTTGCACTACATACTCAAGTCAGACAATATAAATATTTTAATATGTAGAGACAAAAGGCCAAGAAAATTAAATAAAATAACAGGGCCATTTACAAACATTATGATAGAGCAGACGCCTAACATTTTTAAAATTAGAGCTAGAAAAAACTATGTCATCACAAAGGGAGAAACAAAAACATTAGAATTAGAAATCCCAGAATAACAAGAAATAGAAGGCCATTCAAATATTTTTAATTGCAAATACAACACAGACTGGTTAGCCACAAAGCAATTATCAATTGAGGCAAATATATACACAAATGGGAAAAAATTGTTTATCCCAGTAACCGCAAAGGCAAATTACCCAGCTAAAATCTACAGGGGCACTACAATAGCAATGTTACAAGAAATACAAAAAGAAGATACCGCATACAACCTACACCTCAGCGAAGATACAATAGACAAGAAATAAATGATAACCATAGACGATCACCATTTAGACAACATCACAGACCACAAAGCACGAATACAACTGGAAGAATTACTACATGAATATAGGGACGTATTTGCAAAATCTCCAAAATATATGGGAAAAACTAATCTAACCGAACATGTAATAGAATTAGAAGACAATAAACCACAGAAAAGCCGTCCATACCGTGTGTCCCAAAAAGAAAGAGGCATAATAGACGAACAAATCCGAGAAATGCTAGAAAGCGAGGTAATAAGACCATGCCACTCGCCCTGGGCGAGCCCCGTTGTACTAGTAAAAAAGAAGGATGGCAATGCTAGGTTCTGCGTAGACTATAGAAAATTGAACTCAGTCACAAAGAAATCAAATTGGCCTCTGCCTCAGATAGACGATATACTAACTTATCTAGGCGATTCTACCTGGTTTAGCACATTGGACATGTTTTCCGGATACTGGCAAGTCCCAATACAAGAAGATTCGAAACAATATACCGCTTTTGTAGCACAGGGACATGGTTCATACGAATTCAATGTGTTAAGTTTTGGATTATGTAACGCTCCAGCAACATTCCAAGAATTGGCAGATCGAGTATTCAGTGACATGAAGTGGAAAGAAATACTCATATACCTAGACGATATAATAATATTTTCAAAAACACTAGAAGAACACTTGATAAAATTAAGAAAAGTCTTCGACAGATTACCTCAGGCAAATTTAACATTGAAACCAAGCAAATGCGAATACCTAAAGAAAGAGATAAAAATTTTGGGATTCAAGGTCAGTGACAAGGGTATATTACCTGACGAATCCAAGCTCACGTGCATCAGAAATTTTCCAACACCAAAAAAGCTCAAAGATATACAAAGCTTCTTAGGACTCTGTAATTTCTACAGAAAATTCATTAAAAATTTTTCAATGATTGCACGTCCATTACACGATATGACAAAGAAAAGCCCGACATTTAAATGGGGACCAAAGCAAGACGAGGCATTTGCAACATTAAAGGAAAGATTGATATCGGCACCTGTGTTACAACACTTTAATCCGAACAAAGGCACAATATTGCACACAGATGCAGCTACATGTGGAATCGGAGCCATATTATTACAGGAAGATGATAATAAAATTGCACACCCTGTAGCCTACATAAGCAGAAGTCTGTCAAAAAGTGAGAAAAATTATACAATCACAGAGCTAGAATTACTAGGTGCAGTATGGGCGCTAAGCTATTTGAGACACTTGATATATGGTAAACCAGTAAAGATCATAACAGATCATCATGCTCTCTGTTGGATAGACAGCATCAAAGAGAATAATAGGCGTTTAGCAAGATGGGCTTTAAAGCTTGCAGAGTTTGACTATACAGTAGAATATAAAAAAGGAACATCACACAAAGACGCAGACTGCATGTCGAGACATCCAGTCCTACCTGCAGAAACAAACGATCAAGGAGACAAGGACGAACTACCAACATTTGCGCTGAGGAGCACAGAGATAGCCGCTGTCCAGGACAAGGACCCAGAAATAAAAGAATTAAAACAAGCCATCTTAGAACCAAATAATACAGATATTGCAATAGGCACCAGACGCAGAGCAAAAAATTTTAGACTGCAAAATTACACCCTGTACAAAGTAAATAACACCAACAAAGGATTGGAGAATGTTCTAGTCATACCAAAGTCCATGAGAAAACAAATAATGTGGGAAGTACACGCAGCACCCACAGGGGGTCATCTAGGAGTCTTTAAAACATTGGGTAAAATCAAAAACAGATTCTTCTGGACGGGCATGAGTAAGGACATAGAGAAATACATACACGGATGCCCAGACTGCCAGGCAAGAAAAGGACAACCCTACAGAAAAACTCCGGGCTTCTTACAACCCATAAAAGTAGGAAACATCATGGATAAAATTGGCATTGATCTTTTAGGACCGTTTAGGCGTAGCTCTCAGGGAAAGACAATGATTGTGGTAGCAACGGATTATGCATCAAGATATGCTATTACTGCAGCTTTACCAAGCGGCAAGGCAGGCCCGGTGGCAAAATTTCTCTTAGAAAAAGTATTTTTGATATACGGAGTTCCAAGGACTATTTTAAGTGACAGAGGCAAAACATTCCAGTCAGACATGGTACAAGAACTAGAACGAATTATGGGAGCACGTAGCCAGTACACAACTGCCTATCACCCTTGCTGCAACGGCCTTACAGAAAGGTTAAATAAAACAATGGCGGACATGCTGTCTATGTACTGCAACACTCAACAGACCGATTGGTGCTCTTATATTCCATTCATCACGTTTGCTTATAACACAGCTATACAAAACACAACGCAATTTAGCCCATTTATGTTAGTTTTTGCAAGGGAGCCAACGCTACCCTCTGAAGCGGTCCTGATGGACGCTGAAAAAGAGACAGACATTCTACAGATAAGAGAAAAGGCGCTGCGAATGAGAGCATTAGCAGTAGAAAATATAGACAAACGCCAAAATAGTGATAAAAAACGATTCGATAATAAACATAGGGAGCTACAATTCGAGATAGGAGATAAAGTAAAAATATTTATACCAGTAAGAAAAGTAGGACGCAGCGAAAAACTACTTCTAAGGTGGGTTGGACCATATGAAATTTTGAGGAAATTAAATGAGGTAAACTACGAAGTTAGAAAGATAGGAAGTAAAAAGAAAGTAAAAGACACGGTTCACGTATGTAGGATGTTGCCGTATAATGATCCCTGGACTGAGGATTCACCAATTATTGATGAGGAAGCCGAAAAAGAGGACAATAATCAAGAGGACACAGAGGACGATAGTACAGAGGATACAGAAGATACAAATATACAATTAGTTATACAAGAGGCAGAAAAAGAAAAACGTGATAAAGATAAGGGGCAACAAAACAGAAATAAAATTGAGAAAAATGGAAGTATACAAAAAAAAGAGGGCGAGGACTTCGAAAGAAGACTATTAGCAATTTTGGGGAAAGACGATAATAAAATTGAGAGTAGTGAGGGTATGGACGAGAAAGAAGACGAGGACTTCGAAGGAAGACTGTTAGCGATTTTAGGGAGAAAATAATGACAATGCACAAAGTATCTACAAACCCAGGTGTCAATGATAAATACCTTAGATATTAGCGAAAATCATAATACACTTATGAGTGAGAAAAAAGTAGCATGAAGCATTTAGAAAAATATAAGATACATTTAAAATGGAAACAATATGTACTTCAAGTAGAAAATAGAGTACATAGATATTGCATATACTTAGAGTAGAAAATAAAGCACATAGAAAAATATTAGAGGCACTTAGAGAAGCAAACAGATATATTACAAAGATGGAACTAGAATTTGGAACACAAGTGTTATTGACAAATATCTAAGATACTAGAGAAAGTCATAATAAAAACATGAAGGCGTCCAAATAGATGATATAGAAAGTTAATATAAAGAAAAATGAAACTAGAAAAGTTTAGTTCATTTATGTGAATAATAAAGTTTAAATGGAGAAATGAAACTTTAGTAAAGTTATAATGAGAACGCAATGGTTTTCGATTAATACCATATAAGGAAAGTCATAGAAAAACATATGAGCGTTTCGAGTGAGGAGAAACTAGGAGAAAAAAAAAGGTTAATGGGAAACTAGGTAGAAGACGATCTAATGAGAAAACATATAGGCATAGACTATATGTAAAACGGACTTAGGTAGTGATGAATATCTTATCGAGAAAATCACAACACTTAAGGGCCACGAAGCATTGAAAGTTTAGAATATGTACATAAAAATCAGCTGAGATTAAGAAATATACTAGTAAAAATAGGATATAAATAGTGTAAAATAATGAATACATAAACGCCGAAAGTATATAGGATATGCGATATAAACATATGGCAAACAGTAATATATATGGAGATAATAAAATAATAAATGCATCACAGACATATAATATACATACCAAGACTCTACATAAGCGCAACAGGATCCGGAGCCTCGAACGCCATGTATTAGAGAATAAAGGCAGGACACGCTGCCCACACAAAATGTGCATATAGTAAAATTAGGACCCAGATAGGGGACAATTAAAAAGTATAATAATATAATAATAATGGGAAAAATAGAAATATACACAATGAGGAAATACTCTTCTTAGATTCAATTTTCTGGAGATCGTACACTTCAGCTAGAGACAAGACGAAGATGACTAGATAGAAAAGAATACGAATGCAAAATTTTAAAATATATGGAGGAATAATCAACAGCATTATAAATGAAAATAAATAATTTAATTATGAGATAACTCACCTAAAGGTGCCTGCAAGTTCCATATACCACAAAACCATTTCACGAAGCCTCGGTGGAGGAGTTGAAAGCTCACAGGTACCATAGCGCTCACTGGTACCACAGATGTCATTGGTCCTCACTAATAGTCATCACTGAGATTGGGGATGATGGATATATTGTTACGCATTCTGAAGAGGGCATGGAAATAATCTGTATGGAACTGATCACTCCAATGCAGATCTACAAAACGTCAGCTACAGGTGCACTAAGAACAACATCAAGTAAAGAATTGCTACAGAAATCAAGCAATCGGAAACGTCATCCAATAATAAATGGACAAACGAAAATCACAGTATCATGGTTATATGGAACAGTATGCTATCATTTGCAGTAATATACATAATATTTCACAAACTCAAGCCAACACTACCCTTATTAGCAACCCCTGTACATGCAGCAATTGAAATCATGCACGATATACTATTTAAAATAACCTGTAGCATATTTCTAATATTCCTAATATATCTATTATTTAAATTATATAGGTACTTACGCAATACGACCAGTTCCACCGGCACAAATCACCCCTTAAACCACAAGATGGATACACTTAGAGGATAGAAAATCAGGATTCAGACGGTAGCCTAAATTGCATATTTCAAAAGATTGCAGTTAGTCGACCCGAGCAATGGAACATCAATATGACCTGCATTTAATTTTTTGCCGACTAAGCACAGTGGTATAAATACGTATCGTATCATAATATTTTTAGTTTTAATTACGAATAGATATAAGATTGCCAGATAAATAATCAAAATAATTATTTTAATCCTTTATACGAGGGATTTACAAGAAGTAATAAATAAGAATCTGAAATATGATGAAATATTGGTATAAATAATCCAAATCTAATAATAAAAACGGAAACGTCTTAAAATGTTTATTATAACTAAAAATATATGTAAATAGTGGGCCGCCTAAAACTGACCACAACGGTCATATATTGTTATTGTATTTGGCAACTAAAAAATTGATTGATTGTTATTAAATTAGTTATTAGTTAATTATTAAAACAAACCTTTCTTTTGTTCCATGTAAGCAAAAAGCACTGGGTCAAGCAACATACAGAGTCGACAACACTTCAAGACTAATACCGGGTGGACAAAACTGAGCCACGACACGAAGTGGACAACAAGTAAAATGAATGAACAAACTGTTGCAACCAGCCAGAACGTCTTGGATCGAGTAGAGATCAGTACGGTCGGATTGTGATAGTATTAATTTAAGGTTCAGTGCAAAATGTAAAAAAATATATATATGTAGTAAGGGAATAGCATATCTGGTAATAAACTCCGGAGGCCGTCGTTTTCTGGAGGGAGGGCATGTGTCAACTAACATAAAATCATACAGTGGAAAGTTTGAACTTAACCTTGAATCGTAATTATAAATTGTTGTTAATTAAAGTATAAACTGTTATGATTAACCTTGTTGACAATTCAAAACAATACTCGAATTAGAGGTCAAAGTTTGGTATAAAAAGCGGGGCAGCAGCCCATATCGGCAGACTTTGATCTCCAGTGCGAATTACCGAAAGGGAAAAGCCCCTCTGGTAGATCAAAGCTCTCACTTTTAAAAAAGACCTATCAGTGCGAATTACCGAAAGGGAAAAGCCCCTCTGATCAGGCACGGTTAAAAAAGACCTATCAGTGCGAATTACCGAAAGGGAAAAGCCCCTCTGATCAGGCACGCCTTAAAAGTGAATCAGTGAAAATTAACAACGCCATAAGGCAAAGTGCTATTTAAATTAACTACATATAAAAAGTAAACTACGTAACTAAATATTCAGCCAGACCAAATAATCTATCCGCCTGTCAATCTAATTGTAACAGCCCTTCAGGCTAAGCTCTCCCCCTCTCTCGCTGCTGTTCGTGGTTAACATTTTCGCGAGGAATATCCCAGGGGACTTACGAGATATGCATTCCCGAATATTTTGGTAATACTTACAACCTTCTATACTCAACCTGAAGTTAATAAACCAAGCCTTTTTTACACCGAGTGTTTCTATCCATC
>JAEQML010057060.1:0-32824 GCA_016904865.1 Pissodes strobi
GAAATCCTTATTTCTTAAGGAAAAGATTTGATCACTTGATTTTTTTTTTAGTCCGACACACGGTTTTCACCTAAAAAAATAAAATCTAATTCTCTACATTGTGATATTGTCATTAACGTAATTGTTATGACCATGCAAAGAAACGATTATTGATTTTTTTTAAGCGAAAGCCTTGCATCGGATTTAAAAACACCAACTGATCAAATTTGTTTAGATGCGGATTTCGAAAATGATTTTTATTTTAAGATAAAGGTGCGTACCATTTTTTTCTTCAAAAATATTCAATGCAAAACTGGTACGGACGCCACTGAAAAAAAACTGTCTGTACAACAGAAAATACATCTTGATGCCTAAAAGACGTGTACCCAATTTCATAAAGATATCTACAATAGTATCGCACTTATTATATAAAAAAAAAATATTTTTTTTTAAACTTTACCTCTCTTTGTATCTAAAAGTAAAGTTGTTTAGGGCATACATTCATAAGAAGTTTTTTTCTTAAAATGTGTCCAAGAATCAACCTTTTAAATATTAGCATGTCATTAACGAACACCCTATATAGTAATGGGCAGTGGCGGCTCGTAGGTATACAGTGCGAGTCTCTAACTTTGGAATAAATTGGGTAAAGGAGAGATATTTTTTTTCGATAACTAAACTATGCTAGCACACGTCGATTACTAGGTGCCGAACTGAAACTTTATTATGCCCTTTAAAAGAATAATAATAAAGGACTTTCATTTAAAAAATAGTCGATGCCGTCATATCTAAAATTTGAGACACCCGTATGAAACGGCCCGAGGTATTATGCCCACTATTATAGGTTTCGATAAAGTTCTTGATTAATCCCCAGTTTTATTCCTCCAGATTAACGTCAAAGTTCATTGAAAGTTTTATTCTTACCACTATTTAAAATCCATTTTTTGCAAAGTTCGTCGTTCTTTAGGGGAATTCGAAATAATTTAATTCCGTGATTATTATTGCAGTTATAAAAACAACAGGTGATGCCTGACATGTTGAAAACAATAATAATATCAAAATATTATAGTCAAAAATAGGAGAATAATAATTAGTGTCGTATGAATTGTGAGAGCTTCGCAAACACTTGATCCTGCCATAAACCTAACTTGCTGGCTTGGTGCGGCGATTATCTGGAAAATTTAGCTACGCGCGCCGTGCAGGGCGCCGCGCGGTATTTGCTGGAGGATCGAGCAAGCACGTAAGTCCTACCTTAGTTCATACGCATCGCGCCGGACCGGCCGCAGTTTTCCGCGAAACAGTCTTTGATGAATATTCGCAAGCTGAAAGAGAGCGTTTTTACGAAATAAGGGTGATAATTGTATTGCTGAATATTAGTTATTTAATGTTTTTATTGTTCCGGATCCGGGGTCAAATTTGATAGGTATCTACCTAGGTACCTATACATTATTTTAGATTTCATATATTGTAGTGTAGTAGTAGCATAAACCTAACTACGCCGAATAGTTAGGTTTATGGTAGTAGGTACAAGATTTTTAATAATTTTACAATTAATATAATTATATTATAGGTTATGTTAAGTTCCTATAATAGGTAGGTACGCCTAAGTAACTAAAAAAAGTATGTCTATACCTATTATCATACCGATATGAGTACGTACTAACAATAATAACAATACCTAGGTAATTACTAATTGTTACTAAAAAGTAAAACCACAAACTGTAAATAAAAAAACTCCGGTCCTGCAACATTTAAAATCATAGGTAAATAACCGAAATAAAATAGAAGCCTCTTTTCATATTTAATTATACTTAATCTATTTTAAGTACATTTAAATTTGGCAACAGCGCGAGCGACCCGAGTTCTGAACGGCGTTTGGCCGTTGCTTGGCAAGCGACGAAATACGATAAAATTTAATTCGTAATAATGGTGGCGCCATCTCTCGATACAATTGTAGCATTTTTCTATGGGCTATGCCCACTGAGCGTCTATTCGGAGTAGTTAGGTTTATGATGCAATGAACGTATGTACTAAATTGGTCCGTCAAATTGGAATCTTTGACATCGATTGGCGTCAATGTAAAAATAACATAACGAAAATAACAGATTTAATTCATTTATTGATTTGTTGGTAGTTGGTTTGTGTTTTACGCTAATAATTGCTAATAAAAATCGTTTTGAGATGCACCACCGGTTCAGTGAAAAAGAGCAAGCTTTAATTTTAAAATTGGTGCATAATTTCACACGTGAAAAAGATGCTAGTATGCCACTTTTACCCTGGAAAGCTGTGCACAATGTAAGTAATATATATTTTTTATTTATTCGATAATACTAAAAAATTATATCTCTAGAAAAAAATGTATTTTTGATGTGTAAACATCTTACGCGGCGATATGAGGACAAATCTCGGCAAATGAGACGGAAATGCGCAAACCAATTCTAGCCGCTAGGGCGGTATTATATACAATTTTGCCATTTAAAATCGTTTTAAATGGATTTTAGACGATAAAAAAGCACATTTAACGAACCGTCAAAAGTATTATTTTTGAATTATTATATTCGCAGTGTATTTGGATCTATAGCACAGCTTATTCTTAATGGACGGTTGAATTTAAAATGAATTTTCGCTTCAAAATCCACGACAAATTCGTCCGAAGCCATGACTATCGGCGTAAAAAAGTCCGAATTTTCGGATTTTTATACAATTTTACCATTTAAAATCGTTTTTAAACGGATTTTAAACGATAAGAAGCATATTATTATTTTGAAATTAAACGAACTGTCAAAAGTATTATTCAGATGCCCAGACGCTTAAAACAATATTGTCATAGCCCTCTTCTAAAATTTGAAAAAGTTGGTTTTTGACTTTTCCAAATCAAATGATATCGGCGCACGATTACTAGGTAAATAAGCTGTTGTATGCAAAAACATTTAACCTAAAGAGACCCGACAACTCATTCATAAAAATCCGAAATCTTGCAAAAATATCAACAAAACGATTGTCCCGCCTCCTTATATTTTTATGAATCGTGTACAAACTTTTGTCAAACTTCGTCCCCACTACTAAATGTAGTATTGCCCGCCCCCGCCTGAACGAAAGCAAGGACAGTTCATAGACGTAGACTTTGAAAATGTGAGTCCATCATAATAATAATTTCAATAAAGTAAATACGTTTAATTTGAAGTGATGGTATTTATTCGAGTGCACTATTTAAAATATATTTATGTTTTATTTATAGTGTGTGGGTTAGATTGAGTTAGTTTGGGTTAGATATGGGTTCTGAAGGTTAGTTAACACAAAATAGTTATTTTGCTGTGTCATGAAATTTTTCCGTGTCCTTGCAAAACCACTGCGATGAAACCAAAGAAGTAGGTATTCACTTCAAAAATGATTTAATAGAGGTTGGTAAATGACTGCAAACATATCAGATTATCCATTAATATCACATACATAAGTAAGTATTATAAAATATTAATTAATCACATCACAAAATGGTGCCCGCTGTACTACTGTGTTTCATTTACTTTTACTTACTTGTGGAAACTCAGGTTCGGATGATAATAGCTGGAGATTTTGCATACCTCACACCGCAAGACCATCGTTACTTTGATATAAAGTTTATAAAAAATATTTATAGGAAATCACTTACGAAATACAAAAAGCTACACGTCGCGTCGCGTCGCACAGATTCAGGCTTTAAAACGTCCATTTGAAACCAAACAAAACTGGGCGAAGAGTGCTATTTTGCACGTTTTTTAATGAAAAATATTTATTTATTCAAGTCGCGATCAAAAGTTGGACGGCCATCTTGTTACTTTTGACGTCTGTATTATTAGGAATCCCATTCAAAACGGTGTCGAAATATTTGCTAGTGAGCTTTGACATTGCACAATTTTGTTAATATCATAGCAACCAGTCATCAAGAATAGTGTCGAAAAGAGCTTCTTTTCGACACAACTTTGCGTAGGGGTATCGAAAAGACTTCTTTCTGATACCAAAATAGAAATAGTATATTGTGCAACAAGTGCTGAAAATAAGACTTTTCACACGAATGAGACAGTTTGGTGACACGAGCCGTAAGCGAGTGTCATAAAGTCTCATGAGTGTAAAAAGTCTTTTCAGCACGTGTAGCATACTATACTTTTTCTACGACTGCTACATACAGGGTGCCCCACTGGGAGTGTGGTAGAAAATTACATGTTATATGGGAAACATTTTTATTATTGATTTATCAGAAAATTTTATTCCTAATGAAAGCTAGGGGCACAGTTCTAAAATGGGGCCACCGGAGTGGGGTCCCTATTGTCCAAATATTTTGAAAAAGAGGCTCCGAGGGCGAAGCCCTAAAATGGGGCCCCTGGGGGGCGAAACCCTAGAATGGGGCCTATGGTTCGGGAGTCTCATTTTTTACAGATTTAGCAATGGAGCCCCCGGGGGGCGAAGCCCTAAAATGGGGCTCCAAGTCTTAAAAGGGGACCTCTGGTATGAGAGTTCCATTTTCTACAGTTTTGCAGAAAGGGGCTCCCGGGGGGTGAAGCCCTATAATTGGGCCCCCTTTTTTTAGAGATCTGATAATGGGACCTTTGAGGGCGAAGCTCTAAAACGGAGACGAAGCCCTTTAATCTAAATACCCGAATAAGCGTGTGAATGTGAAAAGTATACTTTGCACACGCCGTGTGCAAAGTATACTTTTCACACGATGTTTGAAATGTCCAGTTTTCAAGAGCAGTTGTTAGTGCGTTTTTGTCTATTTTCAGGGCAGTCGTAGAAAAAAGTATATTCAACTTACATTTGCAATGAATGGTCATTGCATAATATACTATTCAGCAGCTAATAATGAAATAAAATTTCCGAAAACTTATTTCCTGAATATTTTCAAATTTGAACACGAAATTTATGAGATACCAAAAATACGCAATTTTATCCCGATTTAAACGTTTTTGTGACACATAGGGTTTTTCTGCTCTCAATGGTTAAACGAAAAATTAAATCATACCACTGCTAGCCTAAAAATAAATTGCTTATCATTATTTTTGAGACAAATAAAAAGGAACTGAAGTATACAAATTTTATTTAAAAACATACAAATATGACAAATATCTGGTTAATGACATATTCAAAAAGTAGCTTAATAACTATTTTCTTCTATTAAATACCTATTAAAACATATTTACAGCAGTGCCTTCACTGGTTTTGAAACGTTATCAAGTTAGTATACTTATCGAATGGGGAAGAGCCGTCGGTCGTCGACCTCCAATGCTCTCAATCTATTGGTGCAGTTACTTTACTACGTGTATACTATAAATATTTTGGGGGTAAAACAAGGCGGAACCAAGGGAAGCGGCATTGTCAGATTGACATGTAAGAACTTCAGAACCGGTTTTTGATGAATCAAAAATGGAGAAAATAAGTATTTAGTGTTATAATTTAATATGAAAAAAGTATGTACAGTAACTCGTAAACTTAAAATTTGGCAACGCTACATCTATCGACCATAGAATGTGCCTCAATGTTGGGGGAAAACAAAGAACCATTTGTCCCGTCTCTTCAGGTTAAATGTCTTTGGTTGTATGTATGTTGATGTTATTCCTGGTGGCATTATATTTGCCTGTCGAATTTGTGCATTGAATTAAACCACTCCGAAGCTGCCATAAGTAATAAGTATGTAAATTTCATAAAAACGGAACGTGCTCTGGAATAGAAAACAGGTACAGAGACATCTTTTGGGTAGTGTAAAAAATAACGTACGAGTCTATCTAAGACGTACGGATCTTTTCTTTTGAGGTCAGAAATTCTGACGTAACAGCGCAATACATATATATAAGTATATGGCGCAATAGCCTTGAATGGACTATACGTACTTCAATAAGTGAAGGAAACGAAACGCCGAAACCCATTACGGCAAACACAGAGAAAATAATTATTTCAAGCGCAAGCAACAAGCAAGGTCAGAGAAATGTGATAATATTTTTGATTACCGAACTGTAAAAGCTTTATGAGCTGATTTCGTTCTGTCGCTTCTCGGTGTTTGTGCGCATGAGTAAAATTATCCTATTTTCAGTTCTGTCCGACGCAGAACCCGGTTTTTTTCCCCATGATTGGTACGATTTTTCGACGCATGCAGACGGTTTGTGTTTATCCATATATGGAGATCGGTGTCGTCACGTCATATAATTTCAAAGATAAGCAAACAATCCTTCTGCACCCTGCACCCCGCTACTCCCGAGCCAAGTGGTCCTTATTTCATATTCAGTTTTCGTTTATGTGCTGACTCGTTCGCAAATTATATTTTGATTAGATTTAACACCTCGTTTAATACAATAATTTGAATGTCTTGTACAATGCTATTTTATATTTATTTGCTACAAAATAAATAATTAAAAGATAATTATTGATACTTTAGAAACTGACTCACGATACTGTTCGCTCAGTCTGGCTTTTCAGGGTAAAGAAATGCCATAAAGTGCCATAAATTTAATATATTATTATGTACTCCTAAAGATATTCTTGGGGCACCATTTTTGCATAAATTTCACTATGTAGGAATATAATATATTTTTTCTTCAAACGTCAGTAAATCCCTCATTACTCGACTGTGTAGGCGGCCGTGAAGTTTCGTTTTTCCTCCGCCGGAGCTTTACTTTTCACTTTTCCGCCGGCGGAGGTAAAAGTGTCGTCATAGCAACATAGATATAATACAAACAGACAACAAAATAAGCGTCAAAAACCCAAGATTTATTAAACTTCAATTTGTATTTATCACTCAATTTGTGACTGCATTTCTAAAAATCACTTATTTAGGAACAAATTGGTTATTATTTAATCGAACTTACTCAATAACTGCTTATCAATACGGAATTAAAACGCAATCGGAGACGCAATCTTGAAAAAATAATTATTGTTGACAGTGTCCACTTACAGCTTTATGTTACATTACTGTAGCAACAACCTGTGCCTATTCACCGACACCGGTCTAAGCCGCCTTGCAAACCCACTTATCTTTAATAATTATTAGATATTATTACTATTAAAAAGAGATGTTTTTGCATTAATTTGTCGACATTTGAAGAAAAAACAGCATATTTTATTTGGAGGAAAAGTTACTTTTCATGGCTTGCTCTCTATTACCAGCCTCACTCCGTTCGGCTGTTAAACACGAGCGCGCCATGAAAAGTATCACTTTTCCTCCATATAAAATAATATACTATTTTCTTCAAAGGTCAGTAAATCCGTCATTACTCGACTGTGTAGGCGGCCGTGAAGTTTCGCTTTTCCTCCGCCGGAGCTTTACTTTTCACTTTTCCGCCGGCGGAGGTAAAAGTGTTGTCATAGCAACATAGATCCAATACAAACAGACAACAAAATAAGCGTCAACAACTCAAGATTTATGAAACTACAATTTATATTTATCACTCAATTTGTGACTGCATATCTAAAAATCACTAATTTAGGAACAAATTGGTTATTATTTAATCGAACTTACTGAATAACTGCTTATCAATACGGAATTAAAACGCAATGGGCGACGCAATCTTAAAAAAATAACTTTTGAAAGGAAAGCAACGAAGTTTTAAAAATTTCCACAATTTATTTTTATTAACCGTGACACGTGTTTCGGCACACGGTGCCTTTCTCAAACGGACTAACTAAGATTATGCTAAGAGTAAAATATCCTAAGTAGGTACAGAGGAGACCGACATATAATAAAAAAGAAAAAGAAAAAAGGGGGTATGGAAATTCCAAGTAATATTGGGTACTAATATGAAAACTTCGTTGTTTTCCTTTCAAAAGTTTGCAATGAATTTCCATCAAGTATCAGCTAAATCCATCGATTTACTTAAAAAAATAATTATTGTTGAGTGTCCACTGACAGCTTTATGTTACATTACTATAGCAACAACCTGTGCCTATTCACCGCCTTGCGAACCCACTTATCTTTAATAATAATTATCTATTATTACTATTAAAAAGAGATGTTTTTGCATTAATTTATCGACATTTGAAGAAAAAACAGCATATTTTATTTGGAGGAAAAGTTACTTTTCATGGCTTGCTCTCCATTAGGTACCAGCCTCACTTCGTTCGGCTGTTAAACACGGACGCGCCATGAAAAGTATCACTTTTCCTCCATATAAAATAATATACTATTAATAGCATTCAGTTTTTGTTTTCGAGACTCTCGAAATTTCGAGAATCTCGAATCGAGATCGAGAAATTGTCCTCAAGAAAAACATCGAGACGATAGTTTGTTAATTTCTCGTCTCGGTGATCGAGACGAGACGAGAAATTGCCTTCGAAACGAGATTTCTCGTCTCGATGAAACCCTAATTAAAACTGCTATTTATAGTTTTAATTGTTTGGTGAAAAACGAATACAAAATTAAAAACTTATTTCAACAAAAAGTTGTTTTATAGTTTATAAAAATAAAGCAATAAAAAAATTCTGATAGAGTACCTTTTAATATTAAATCTAAATAACAAAAATTTATCTTTATTAAACAAACTAAGAAAAGAATTTTCGTAATTTTCTGGAAAAACTTTTAACTTGCATTAACATCTTAATTACCAATGTAAAAAAATTATATACCCAATAATATAATACCTGCCATTTTCTTTTCGTGAACTCAATTCCAGGACGCACTGTATAATATGTATGCATACGTTCCAAACTTCAGGGTGTACAGGGTGTCCCAAATTCGAGCCTCATCAATGGGATCTCAGAAACTAGAAGATATACGAGGTCGATTAAATGGAGGCAAAGTTGCTCAGTTCGATGCTGATCAAAATGCCACCTTACAAGTTTAAAAATTCCGAATACTTTCGAAGATTTTTGGATAAAACCGAATATTCGCTATTTAATTTTTATTTTTTTTTGACTCTGTTGGAATAGATATAACAAAATAAATTTCACATTTTCATTGCTACTTTTTCTGGTCTTCAAGATGGTGTTATCAGATTTTGAAGCTGGCGTTTCGTCTTTGAGCTGCCATCATCAACTTTGTTTTTTTAAATACGGCCCTGGATTTTTTTTACAGATATTAAGAGCTTTTAAGGTCCCAAAACCAATGATGTAACGTACTTATTCGAAAAATTCATATTAGTGACATTTTCCATAAGAACTCACGTGTTAGAGAGAGACAGAAAATAGATTTTA
Source organism: Pissodes strobi (assembly GCA_016904865.1). NCBI lineage: Eukaryota > Metazoa > Arthropoda > Insecta > Coleoptera > Curculionidae > Pissodes > Pissodes strobi. The sequence goes on from JAEQML010057060.1 coordinate 9,130, forward strand.
ATAGGATTAAAAACAAAGGCCTTTTTTTACGCATTAATGCCTTGCATAAAGAAAGCTTAAAAACTATCATAAGAAGTGATTAATAAATAATATAATTATTAAAGTCTCAATCCTCAAACCAGGCTATAGTTTTAGCAATTTACCCAGGTAAATAGTTGTGTGGGATTAGATTTGGAACAAAAAATAATACATTTCACATTCTCATTGTTGTATCGCACTTTTTCGAAAAAATAATTTTAATGATTTTCTGGTAAGATCTTACTAAAAATCTGTTTTCTGTCTCTCTCTAACACATGAGTTCTTATGGAAAATGTCACTAATATGAATTTTTCGAATAAGTGCGATACATCATTGGTTTTGGGACCTTAACAGCCTTTAAAATGCGGGCGGGTATTTATAAAAACAAAGTTGCTGATTGCAGCTCAAAGACGAAACTTCGGTTTGATAATCTGATAACACCATCTTGTAGAATAGAAAAAGTGGCAATGAGAATGTGAAATTTATTTTGTTATATCTATTCAAATAGAGCCATAAAAAATGAAAATTAAATCGCGAATATTCGGTTATTTCCAAAAATCTAAAATCTCTTCATAACTGTTCCGTCTGCGCTTTTATTACTATAATTGGATACCGCTTATCTAAAAGGAACCAAATGCCTTTTGAACAATTGGAGAAAAAACGAGTTGAATATTTGAAGTCATGCTGCAAATCCATTTTTAGACATTTTTTGAAAAATTTTGCTGGAAGGAAATTGTTTTGCTTTAGATAATGTGGTGAGGTCCATACAGATGGGAACGTTTAATGTAAAAGGTTGTTTTCAGGTAATTTTTGGCACTTGGTTCCATATTGAAAAACTAAAAAGTATAGATCGTCCTTTATTTGTTTCTTGGTTCTATATAACAAAACAAATTGAAAACGTTAAATTAATGTAAAACCAATAAAAACGAAAAAACGTATAGTAAAGTATTTATTCTCAAACTATTATAACATGAAAAAAAGTTTATTTCAAAAACCTTGTTTTTCTTCTATTTTGAAATCAATTTCAAGACCAAAACCTTCCAAGTCTTCTTCAAAATCAGCACCTATTTGTGTATTAATATTGGAAAAACTTCTAAACTCGTCCGGAACAAAAGACATTAAACTTTGAATAACAGTGGCCTTCTTCTTGGAGATAGGTTTTCCTTCTGGATACAATTTGCTCAATTTCGATTTGAAATTTCCAGTTAATGATTTTAGGTTTACGCCTTTTATTCTTTTATCTGTTTTTAATTCTTTTTAGCCGTCTTCAACGTTCTGCGAGTGTTTAAAAAAATGCTATATGGTTTATCCTTTTCCATCTTTATTACTCGAGTGTTAGGCCAATCAACTTTTTCTCCCGTCTCAAGTTTTCCTATTGGAAATAGCCTTTTTTTTGCCTCTGTAGAAAAGAAGTTGTCGGTGCACATCTCAGTTACAACAAACTTATTCTTTTTTTTTGCAGGATAAAATAACTGTTTTGAAGTCCTCCATGGTGTAATCACGTAACTTAAATTATTAATTACTTAAATGAGTAATGTGTAGAGAATTTAGTTCTTCTTTTAGAGGCTCACTTAAGCCAACATTTTGTAACTTTGCTTGCTGAATATCGCATACAGTGCAAGTGTCTTTTACTGGTGGTTTTCTCCGAAGGTTAAAATTTTCACAAAATATTTTTTGTAAGTGCTCAAACCAACTACTGGATTTTTTTTCAGACAAGTATAACGAATGCATTTTTGGAACGGATAAATCTGAGCTTAAATATTTTGCATCTGCTTTTCCCTCGTATAATGGGATATGTACGTCGGAAACAAACTTATATGTGCCAGTACAGCGTCCTTAGTATTTTCGGATGTTTTATTTTTACAGTCGCGGATGCTGTGACAGTATCGCTACATTCCATTCGTGCGCGCGCACCTGCGCGTCATGTCTTCGTGATGCAACCAATCGTTTGTATGTGCCCTGGTGGTCTAGGGGTTTGCACGACTAGCCTTCACTTCGGCGACTCGAGTTCAAACCCCATCGCTGTTATAAATTTTTTTTTTAAGGTTATATTTCTAAACTGTTTTTTTCTTGTTTTTGGGTATGTCTTGGGTTAGATTGGGTTAGCACCTGGTTAGTTTCCTTTTCTTGAGCCCCCGTAGCGAGCGGTAGCGAGCGGAGGGCCATTCGAAAAGTGAAATATGGCATGGAATGTAGCGATACTGTCACAGCATCCGCGAGTTATTTTTACCACCTGCTTTGTTGCTTCCTAATTTGTAGAATCTCGTAAATTTTCTTTTTGTACTATTAGGAACTCGTTTTCTTTTAATGTCATCAACTTGAATGGTTGCTGCCAAAAATACCATTTGAGTATCATAGGATCCTAAATCCCAAACTGTTTAAAAAGTTCTTCTCGTTCTACTGCACTTACCTTTTGTGGACATTTTATTTTAGAATTGCATTCGAAATTAACAATGCTCCTCGATCCGATTGTTTGCCAGTAACCGAATAATGAGTTAAATTGTAGTCCTTTAGTTTTTTTTTGCATCTTCAAAGTCTGATTTGGGCACTTTCTCTTACAACCTTTATTTGGCATTCTTTGCCGATTTTCCTTTACCTGTGGCAATTTCTCCTTTTTGCATATTTCTGCTAAAGAAAAATTTTCAACAATTATTAAGTGTGTACTGTGCACACACTTACAACTAAGCAATTTGCGCTTTGGTCACGATCTTCATGAATAATAATATAACCATCAGTTCGATGTACTTGTTCGCATATAATATTATTTTGGTGGGGTACAACATCTTGGTTAAGGCAGCTAAACTCGCTGGAGATACTCACATCAATAACGTTAGCAGGTAAAACAGTAACTTTCTATAAAAAGTAGACGTAAATTTATAATTAGCAAATGCGGGTGCTATAACAAACTATTATATTACTTGCCAGAGCTAGGTTTAGTATTTTTTTCTCTCCGCGTAAGTTTTTTTTTAAATATTTTTAGACGACATCGACCCTTCACAAGCGAGAAAACATAACAATAATAATGATTTTCATTTTTTGGCTTAGGAATGTTAGGTAGAACCAAGCGCCAAAATTTTAATTAAAATAGTTAATCTAATTTATCTAAAGGGAACCGAGTCGCTTGGATCCATTTAGCTAAAATTGAAATCGGCTTTTCATAAGGTGGCGTATGGTTCGTCGGCACATAGAGGTCGTAACAGTATTTGGTTCCTTTTAGATATTTCACTGATGGTAAAAAGCAGCTAACCAAGTCGCTTGGTGCTATTGACTCATTTTTGCTATTTTGGCGGTTGGTTCCTTTTAGATAAGCGGTATCCAATTTTGCCCAGTAAAACAGCCATTTAAATGTTTAATTGTTTGTTATTCATTACTGTTCCAACTGGGGTTACATCATTACGTGTAAACGTCCCAAACTTCAGGGTGTTATTCTCGTGAAAAAAAGTTTTTGTAAAATATCTGGTCGGAAACGTATTTCCTAGATATATAGGGCGTTTACTTACTTTTTGTGCCTTTTTATTATTTTAATTAATGAAATTGCCATTAATAATTTCTTATATTGTTTGGTGAAAAACGAATAAAAAATCCAGGTTTTAAGAACTACACTTTTCAGCTAATAATTATGGCTAATTTACTCGTTTATGTTTATATTTATTTAATATTTAACATGTTTCATTAAGCATGGCTCTCTGGATATGAGGTTACCGAGCCCTCTCAACAACGATGGTGATGACTCTCCGAATGAGCAAATTATTAGTATTTATTAATTCCTTTAACTAAGTTAGTAATAAATAATAGGAACAGCAATGATCCAAGGTTAGTACTTTGCGGAATGCCAAGAACATGTTCAGAATAATATCCTCTGCTACTTGTTGCAGCCTATTTTGAAGCTCTGATTGAAAAAAAATTACCAAGTTAGTGTGTGTTGCGGTATCTTTGGTAAAGTTCAACAGAGTAAATAGAGTAGAAGTCCTACCCATATCGAAGAATGTTGTTTTACTAGTTTTACGTACGTTTACCGGTGAGAATGCTGAAGTACTTGGAGAAATGTATATTGAACTTCAACTGGGACGAATTAATTTACACCACACAGTATTGGTAGCCGACATAAAAGACGAATTTATTTTGGGGATGGATCGGTTAATATGGATTCTCTTTTAATAATAAACTTAACCTTCTGAAGTTTGGCACCGAAGAGTTCATCCTTACCAAAACAGACGAGGACACAACAACTAAAGTAGTAGCGGTATGTACTGTTAGAATAAGCGGAAATACAGAGCAGATAATTTTTGGAAAATTGGAAAAGGAGTTTGGAGGCTGCATCGGACTTATCCAACACCCCGATTTGCCTTGCAAACACCTTGTAGGCAAAGCACTAGTCAAGCCGACGGCGAAATACCGATAACGTTAGCAAATATTTCATCCAATTCCATCAAACTCAATAAAGGAGATGTGATAGCCACTTGCGAGCCAGTGCAGTGGATAACCAGTTGCGAAACACAGTCAAAAGTTATAATCTTCAACATCACCTAAGGAAGTCCTAGAACATTTCCGGAAGTCGTGGCATCATCTGTCTTCTGAAAAACTGAAGAGAGCTACACAATTTATCAAAGAGCAGAGCACAGCCTTTGAAAGGAAAAATGGCAATACTGGAATACCGAACATCATAAAACGTAAAATCGACACTGAAAGTGCTCACCCCATACGGCAGCATCCTCGGAGGCTACCAGTGACGAAGCAGCAAGAGCTTACCACATTAGTCGACAAAATGCTTGACGATGGGATTATTGAAGAATCATCAAGCCCACGGTCGTTTCCAGTTGTCTTAGCCTACTTAGTCACCAAGAAGGATGGGACTACCAGATTCTGCTTGGATATAGAAAGCTCAATGACGTCACCAAGAAAGACAGCTACCCACTTGCCAGAATTGATGACACGTTGACGACACTAGCAGGTTCTCATTGGTTCTTAACACTCGATTTAATGAGCGCCTACTGGCAAGTGGGCCTTGACGAACACGGTAAGGAGAAGGCTGCCTTTTCTACCGGAAGTGGTTAATATCAGTTTAAAGTTATGCCCTTCGGACTATGCAATGCCCCCGCTACTTTCGAGCGTCTTATGGAAGTTGTTCTACGAGGCCTCACTTGGAAGACATGCCTGGTCTATCTTGATGATATATTGGTAATGGGAGAAACGTTAGAAGAGCACCTAAAAACTTGCATGAAGTTTTTACTAGAATCAAGAATCTTCAGCTCTTACTGAATCCAAAGAAATGTTTTCTTTTCCAACAAAAAAGTTGAATTTATCGGGCATATCGTGTCATCAGAGGCAATCCAAACCGACCAACAAAAGATTACAGCAATCAAGGACTGGCCTCGTCCACCCGACAAACATGAACTGCGGAGATTCCTTCGACTGTGTACTTATTATAGAAGATTTGTTGAAGGATTTGCAAATATAGCTGCACCTCTACATAAGCTCACTGAAGAACGAGCAAATTATAACTGAGATCATAACTGTGATTCTGCGTTCAGGAAATTAAAAGCGGCTATTTGTTCTATTCCAATATTGGGATATCCGGAACAAAAGGGTAAATTCGTATTGGAGACACAAGCAACACCGGCATCGTAGCAGTTTTATCGCAAGCACAAGCAGGAGAAGAACGAGTTATCGAATACTACTGTCGAACACTTTCGAAACCTGAACGACTGTGTAACTCAAAAAGATCTTTTGGCAATAGTACGGTCTGTTGAGCATTTCCATCACTATCTGTATGGACAAGAATTTCTGATAAGGACTGATCATGCAGCACTTAAATGGCTTTTGGATATGAGACCTGAAGGACAGGTAGCCAGATGGCTTGAAAAGTTCCAACAATACAACTTTAAGGTTAAGCACAGGGCAGTCCCCCTGCCCTGTGCGGATGCTTTATCCAGAAGGCCATGTAAGGATAATTATTATAAGCATATTGCCAAAGAATAGATCAACGAGAAGGAATTACTCCCATTAGGCAAATTAAATTTGCAGGTTGATCAGCAGTGGACCACACAGCAACCTAAAAAGGATCAGCTTGAAGATAGTGAAATAGCACTATTGCTAATAAGCTAAAGGAGAATATCAACCAAGACCATGCTGGAGAAATATTTCAACTAAAGGATTTGCTTTTAAAACTCTGTGGGCGCAGTGGTGGAAAATGGACTTCTTAAACGAGCCTGGGAAAGCGCCGATGGAAAAGTAGTGAAGACACGGTTAGTGGTACCACCGCCTATAGATATACTAATAAGTCCGCTCACTCAAGCGTGCCGCGAAAAATTTCCCGCCTGCCTGCGCCAATCCCTCACCCATCGGCTACACGTCAATGTCACGGCTTAGCCGTGACTCAGTTTTCGCAAGTACTTTCGCGATCGGACGGTGTGAATTTATTTTCACGGAATAGTTTTCGCACGATTTACGCTATACGCTATTTAATAAATATATATGGTTAAGATGGCTAAGGGTAGTTTTTTTTATTGTACTGTTGATGACTGTTGTGTAACTGCACGTGATCTCTCCTTCTTTCTCTCTTATGGAATTGGTAAAAAATTATTAAATTTTTATGAGATGAAGTGAATGAAGCTAACCGAAAGTGGATTGGATGACTAACTCAAACTAACAAAATCTATTAAAATTGATTATAACGTATCGGAACCGGATCAAATGACTAAAATAAGTTAAAACTATGTCAAACTATCTGAAAGTTGATTAGACGACTAACCAAACCTAACCAAATGTATTAAAAATTGAGTATAACGTATCGTAACCGGTTCAAATGTCTCAAATAAGTTGAGACTAAGTGAAACTAATCGGAAGTTGATTCGACGACTAACCCAAACTAACCAAATCTATTAAAATTGATTATAACCTAGCGGAACCGGTTGAATTCACTAAAATAAGTCGAGACAAAGTGAAACTAACTGAAAGTTGATTCGGCGACTAACCCAATATAACCAAATCTACTAAAATTGATTATAACGTATAAGAACCGGTTCAAATGTCTAAAATAAGTTGAGACCAAGTGAAATTAACCGAAAGATGATATCACGACTACCCAATCTAATCAAATCTACTAAAATTGATTATAACCTATCGGAACCACTTGATATGAGTAAAATGAGTTGAGACAAAGTGAAACTAACTGAAAGTTGATTCGGCGACTAACCCAAACTAACAAACTCTATTAAAATCGGTTATAGCATATCGGAACCTGATCAAATGACTAAAATAAGTTGAGACTATACTCGACGCGCCGAACAGATTCACCAAAAACGGAAAACACGGATACAATAATTCTTCTTATTTTATGATTCCATTGATTCCAAACATAGGAACTTTGACTAACACACTCTATTTTTATTTTTTGTATTATGGATAAGAAAAATCGAAATGAAAAACAAAACATTGGGTCGATTCAATCATAAAATAAGACGAATTGTTTCCGTGATTGGTGAATCTGTTCGGCGCGTCGAGTATAAGTGAACCTAACCGAAAGTTGATTAGACGACTAACCTAATGTATTAAAATTGATTATAACGTATCGGAACCGGTTCAAGTGACTAAAATAAGTTGACTAAGTGAAACTAACCGAAAGTTGATTAGACTACTAACCAAAACTAAACAAATGTATTAATACGTTTATCGGAGCCGGCTCATATAAATTAAATGAGTTGAAACTCGAAAAGTATTCACTTCAATCACGTGTACTGTGCTACTCGCTACGTGCGCTTGTCTTCAGTATCCCAGAGTAAGCAAAAATAATCGAAACTCACTTTCACTTTAATGAATCAAACAAGCGCATTGAGTCGGGCACGCCACACGCTTGACCAACCCTGCCTAACACTAAACTAAAATTAACCCCAACTAACAAATATAACAAAAAAAATAAAAATAAAACATGTCACCGACGGGAATCGAACCCAAGCTGTAGTAAAACACAGAAGTTGACGCTTGTATAGAAACGCAAGGAATATAAGGAAATAAATTACCTAGTCAGCAAGAGAAATAATCATGCACCTCAAATCCTCTTCTCGACCTTTTATATAGAGCAATGAATAATATCAATTCTTATCAGCTTAATATCGCTATCGCTTTGCCTCGCTTTAATAAGTTATATAAAATCATAATTTCAGGAATAATAGATATTATATAGATATATATTTCAAATTAAGCATAACACAACTATTGACTAACATAAAATTGTCAAACAGATAAATGTACCATTTTAATTTAAAATCATATAGAATAAAAGAATAAGTCTGGCAACACAGGCTTGCCTACAAACCTGTCTTGCGCCGTCTGCGAGATTTCAATAAAAACAAAACAATACATTAAAAGTCGGCAGAGGAAAGCAGTATCAATTACAGCAGATATGTACAAGATTTTAATGATTTTTTATGAAAAAAAAGTCACAAGTAGCACAGTATACGTGATAGAAGGGAATACTTCGTTATCGAGTCTCAACTTATTTTACTTTTTTGAGCCGGTTCCGGTACGTTATAATCATTTTCAATAGATTTGGTTAGTTTTGGTTAGTCGTCTAATCAACTTTCAGTTAGTTTCACTTAGTCTCAACATATTGTAGTCATTTGAGTCGGTTCCGATACGTTATAATCAACTTGAATAGTTTTGAATCATCGTCTAATCAACTTTCGGTTAGTTTCACTTAGTCTCAACTTATTTTAGTCATTTCAGTCGGTTCCGATACGTTATAATCAATTTTACTAGATTTGATTAGTTTTGGTTAGTTTGGGTTAGTCTCAACTTATTTTAGTCATTTGATGCGGTTCCGATACGCTATAACCAATTTTAAAAGATTTGGTTACTTTGGGTTAGTTGCCGAATCAACTTTCAGTTAATTTCACTTAATGTCCTCTTATTATAGACATTTGAACTTTCGATAAGTTATAATCAATTTTAATACATTTAGTTAGTCGTCTAATCAATATTCGGTTAGTTTCACTTAGTCTCAACTTATTTTAGTCATTTGTCGATATGCTATAACCAATTTTAATAGATCTGGTTAGTTTGGGTTAGTCGCCGAATAAAATTTCAGTTAGTTTCACTTTGTCTCAACTTATTTTAGTCATTTGAGTTGGTTCCGATCGTTATAAATAATTTTAACAGATTTGGTTATTTTGGGTTAGTCATCGAATCAACTTTTTGGTTAGTTTCACTTAGTCTCAACTTATTTTAGACATTTGATACGATACGATATAATCAATTTTAATACATTTGGTTAGTTTTGGTTAGTCGTCTAATCAACCTTCGGTTCATTTCACTTAGTCTCAACTTATTTTAGTCTTTTGAGTCGGTTCCGATACGCTATAATCAATTTTAGTAGATTTGATTAGTTTGGGTTGTCGAATCAACTTTCGGTTAGTTTCACTTAATCTCACTTATTTTAGTCATTTGAACCGGTTCCGATATGTTATCTAAGATTTGGTTAGTTTGGGTGAGCGTGAGCTGCCGAATCAGCTTTCGGTTAGTTTCACTTACTCTCAACTCGTTTTAGTCATTTGTAGCAGTTCCGATACGTTATAATCAATTTTAATAGATTTAGTTAGTTTGGGTTAGTCGCCCAATCAACTTGCGGTTAGTGTCACTTCGTCTCATAAAAATTGATAAGTTCTTTACCGATTCCAAAAAAGAGAAAGAGGGAGAGAGAGAGAGAAAGAGTCATATACTTTATCTTTCTTGCAAGACGAAAATTACAAAACGTGTCGTTACATGCATGGCTTTGAAAAATCACTTTCATGAATCCAAAGAATATCAAAAAAGCGTAAAATTTGTAGATTTATAGTATTAACTTTCACCCAAATTATGTATATAAGTTGAGTCATATATGAGCATAAGTAAGTTTGATCGCTGTTTTAACCACTAATTAAGAATAAGAAAACCCTAGATGGAAAACACTTTTAATAGCCGAGTTCGGTAATCCTGTCAGAGATGTGACATATTTTTTGTCACGTGACCACAGATCGGACGGAATATTCTTGAATAAACGAACGATAGCCGAGTTCGGTAATCCTGTCAGAGATGTGACGGATTTTTTGTCACGTGGCCACAGATCGGACGGAGTAATCTTGAATAAACGAACGGTATAGATCGTTGTCAAGTAGTGATGGGCAAAACTGCTATTTTCAAATAACAGTTAAAGCAGTCGCTGCTTTTCCCAAATAGCAGCTTTCAAATAGCTGCTTTGTAATAGCAGTTTATAAACACTGTTACTGGCAACAGTGCAACATCCGTAAGAGCTAAAGCAGGGGATTCCTTTTAAGCGAATAAAATAAAAGGATATACTACTTATATCCTACCATTTCTACTTGATAATTAAATAATATTGTCAAAATAATTAGTGTTTACTACATATAATTCATTATCTCATAAAAACCATAAGCAAATAATGCTGTCATCAAAATAATCTATTATTTTAAACATAAAAAACAGTTACACATTATTTACTCATCCATCCTTTTTCTTCCGGGCGTACATCTCATTCTTATTCCTGCAAAGAAAAACAGAACAAACAAGGTGAATCCCAGGTAGCGAGCCAAAGCAAAGTTCACGGAATTTCTTGCCTTGAATGACAGTGCTTTATTGTCCAAGGATTATTACAATGAATAAATCTTATTGACAAAGCATGATTAAAATTTTGACACATACACAATTTTGTAGTCAATTGAATCTTGACACAAATACATATACCCTAAGTACAAAAGTACCACACTTAACAGAATACTAAGTAATAGATGGCACACCTAGCATATCTAAATACTATCCTGCTTAAAGAATTCGTCAATGCCATAAAATGCCTTCGACAACAACCTGTCTTTCAACTTCTGCCAAAATAGCATGCCGATAATCGACGCACTGTACACGGTAGCAGCTCGCTCTTGTCACATCCAAAAGCAATATCGATTAGCAGCATAGCAGCTAAAAGCATAATACGGTATTATTAATAGCGATCGTATATCGTAATATTGATGAGCATTGTAAACTGCTATTTAAAAAGCAGCTTTTTATAATATTCGATAGCAGTTAAAAGCTGCTTCGCTCAAATAGCAGCTATCGAATAGCAATTTACTAAAAAGCAACCCATCCCTATTGTCAAGTCAAAGGTGTCAAACGTCATTTTGCATTCTGGTCTGGATTTCATTTCAGAGACTAAAAACCCATGATACAGGCTGAGTTCTTTCATTTTAAAACAAAATACTTAGCAAAATCTAAAATATATTTGTAAACAAAACAGATCAAGAAACAACTTTGAACTTAAACTTACTTAACCTCACAAATTCAGATTGCTCGCTTTCATCGGTCAAAATTCTCCGAGCAAAAAGATCGTCGTCGGATCGCTCCGATTTTAATTACCGAACGGTTGAGATTTATTTCCCCTACATCTAGATGTCATAAACGAACGATTCAGATTAATCCGATCGATCTGAGGTATATACCGAACGCGACTGATATAGATCGTTGTCAAGTCAAAGATGTCAAACGTCATTCTGCATTCTGGTCTGGATTTCATTTCAGAGACTAAAACCCCATGATACAGGCTGAGTTCTTTAATTTTAAAACAAAATATTTAACAAAATCTAAAATATATTTATAAACAAAACAGATCAACAAACAACTTTGAACTTAAACTTACTTAACCTCACAAATTCAGATTGCTCGCTTTCATCGGCCAAAATTCTCCGCGCAAAAATATCGTCGTCGGATCGTTCCGATTTTAATTACCGAACGGTTGAGATTTATTTCCCCTACATCTAGATGTCATAAACGAACGATTCAAATTAATCCGATCGATCTGAGGTATATACCGAATAACCGAATGCGACTAATGTGCGTTATAAGATCCTTTACACAAATAGTGCACTATATAAAAATCGGCCTTTCCCATTGGTCGATCCGCATGGCCCTTCGCTCGCTTCGCTCGCTACGGGGGCTCAAGAAAAGGAAACTAACCAGGTGCTAACCCAATCTAACCCAAGACATACCCAAAATCAAGAAAAAAAGCTGTTTAGAAACATAATCTTTAAAAAAATAAAAAAAAAAGCAACGGAGTTCGAACCTGCGTTTTCCAGGTGAGACCCAATGGTCTAAACCTATACACCACGAGAACTCTTGATAGAAACTGATTGCATCACGCAGACATATCGTAATACGAGATGGACCGACCAATAGGAGAGGTCGATTTTTTACGTAGTGCACTATTTGTGTAAAGGATCTTTAAATGCAACTAATGTTTGGGTTAAGCCGGTTAAGTTATGGGTCAGAGAGTATTAAAATTTTTTCGTGTACTATGGTTAGTGGTGTGGCACGAGTTAGTTGGTGTTTTAATTTTTTTTTTGTTAAAGACGACATCCACTGTGACAACACATTTGTCATATTAATAACAAAATGTAATAAGATATCGATACCTATCGACAGCCGAAAATATCAGGTTAAAATTGTTCCATTGTCGCTGTTTTCCTGTTATATTTTGTAACTTGCGTTCGTAATTAAACAATACTCGTTGTACCTACTGGTATTTTGATTCATATCGTAGTTAATATTTCGTTTATTATTTACTTATTTATTATAATACCAAATAACTATCACAAAGTATTATCATTAATGAGCTATATATAAATGAGACAGAGAATAATTGTTGATAACAAATAAATAATCCAAACATTAACATTCATAATTATCATTTAGTCCTAATAGAACACTCCCCGTATAAAAATAATCAAGCGGCAGTTCATATTGATCGTACACAGCAGCTGCACCCATTCGTTTGCTGTTCAGGGTGTCCGGTTATAAATGTAACCCCCCTTTAACTTTTTTATTTGCCCTCGTATAAAAAAAAAATGTTAAATACAAAAGTTGTAGGGGTTTCATACAGTTTTCTGCGGTGTTAGTGGTGTTACCAGAAAAACAATTGAACATCGAAATTCTACTGCACAGATTAAATTAATGTTTTTTTTAAATGGGACACCCTGTATATTCTTCTGTATACCGATAGAGTTCTTTAAGGCGAGTTCAATAATATAGGTTTGTTGGGTCTAGCTATAATAGTTACCACGTCAATTGCAAGAATGTCGGGTAACTGATTATTACTGAACCCCTCTTCTAAATTATTTATTTGGCGAGCTAGAAAAAAATTCTTCCTTTAGAAGCTTTTCTGATGTTCAATTGTTTTTCTAGTAACACTGCAGAAAAGTTTCTGATGGAACCTACAACTTTTGTATACAAAAATTTTTTTCTACTACCGTGCGTAAAATACTCACTTTACGCACTCTCTAAGATTCGTAAAATAGGCCTTTTTAATGTGCAGTGCGTAAAGTAAGGTATTTTACGCACTAGTGCGTAAAGTAAAGCTGACATATTTTTTGACGTTTGGGGCAGTGCGTAAAATAATATATTTTACGCACTAGTGCGTAAAATAATTTATTTTACGCACTAGTGCGTAAAGTAATATAACATTATTTTTATTTTTTCATATATTTTTCGATAGTAGAAAAAATTTTGTATGCTACTCATGTGTAAAGTACCCTTTTTTTATTCATGGGATTGTCGCATTCGCCTACGGCTCATGCGACAATATTCCCATTCATAAAAAAAGATTCACTTTACACACTTGTTGCATAAATAACTATTTCTAGCTCAGCAAATAAAGAATTTAGGAGAGGGGTTCAGTAATAATCAGATACCCGACATTCTTGCAATTTACGTGGTAACTATTATAGCAAGACCCAACAAACCTTATATTACTGAACTCGTCTTAAAGAGCTCTACCGATATCCGAAAGAATATACAGGGTGTCCCATTTTAAAAAACATTAATTTAATTTGCACAGTAGAATTTCGATGTTCAATTGTTTTTCTAGTAACACCGCAGAAAACTATATGAAGATCCTTACAACTTTTGTACTAAACATTTTTTTATACGAGGGTAAATAAAAAAGTTAAAGGGGGGTTACATTTATAACCGGACACCCTGTACAGTGACCGAGTGTGTTCAAGGTCAACGGCAGTATTTTCCACGGTACGCTAGAGTGAGCGGACTTATTAGAATATCATAGATATGGCAAGATAGATGGTGGCAAAGTTTACAGAATTAAAAATATAAGTTGGTTCGCTAAGCGCCAATTCAATGAAATCGTCATATTAAAGGCGGGCCGAGTACGACGGTAAAAAAATGTAAGGGGTAACTCGTGCAAAATCCTTTATATTATTTTATTTTGGGGATGAACTACATCATAGTTTTGTAAAACTTTACAAATTAGTTTGGAAAAAGTTTTGCAAAACTAAATGTCTACATTTTAGCAATTTCTATATTTCGATAATTTTACCACAATAACTAATTAGCACAAAATTTAAAGTAATAGACTTCTAGATAAACCTATATTTGCACCAATCTTATATTATTTTGAAAATACACAAAATCTGATTAAAAGTTACCTTTTTTAGTTGGTAACCCAGTTGATGAAACAGCATATGAATGTATACAGCTCCTAGAAGAATTTGCAAAAATGTTTTCATTATTGTGTTAGTGGTGTTTTGTGTAGACCTATATTTGGATAGAGCTGAGTTTCTTTCTCACTGAGCAACAATTATAATTTATCAAACTATTAACCCATATTAAATTATATTTTTTGATATTAAAGTTTTATAAAGGTTTAACATCATTTGGCCTGCATGGCCCTTTCTATTTTTGATGGAGCTATGAGCGCGAATGTTTTATTTGTATGTTATTTGTTTACATATTTTTCTCCTGTGACAAAAGTATTATTTACTTAATTTTATTGGCACTAATTCTCACTAAAAACACATTGAGTACTAAAACTTATTTGACTGGGGAGGTCTATGTGACTTGGGGGAAGGTTTATGTGACCTGGGGGAAGATCTATGTGAACTGGAGGTCTATCTGACATGGGAGGTCTATGTGACCTGGAGGTATATGTGACCTGGAGGTCTATGTGACATGGAGGTCTATGTGACTTGGGAGGTCTATGTGACGTGGAAGGACTATGTGATCTGATGGATCTTTGTGATCCATTTTCTTTATTATTTTATTTAGCTAAACTGGTAGTAAAGTTTTATTAATTTTATAACTTTCATAAGAGATTATTATTTCAATGCTTCTGCCGTGCTAACATGTTTATTTATTGCTACATTTTCCTGTTTGGTAAATTCGTTGTTCACACGATTTTTCTCTATTGTTCCAGGTAGGTCATCTCGGTGCTCACTATTTCTTCAGCGGTCATAAGGTTTAGTTCTTCTTCTCTCTTATGTGATGTAACTTAATGTTTTAAATTTAATTCTATTTTATTGTATAATTTTTTTATCTCTTTATTTTTTATTACGTATTTTTTTTGTGTAGACATATTTATAATCTATTTTGCCATGATAATTATACGCCCATGAGAGAACATTTTTATTTATCATTTATTTTTGTTAATTCTTTCCAATTTCGGCTGAAAAACTCCTACACTATAAATCGATGTTAATATTGAACATTGATGAGAATTAGGACAAATTTAACTTATTGTCTGCCATTCGTCTTTGACAATCAACTACTGAACAAATATTTCGACTAGACATTTTACTCAGAAATCCACAAGAACAAACCGCTATTTTTGAAATCTCACCCTATACGCCGGACCGTAAGCAAATTTAAAATAAACTTAAATCACCTAGCTCTCCACTGTAGACTGGCACCAGTCTACCGGGCAGGCGGGGAGTGGCGGAGTGGAATTTGACGATGGCGCGGAGTGAATCAACTTATATTTTTAATTCTGTAAACTTTGGTGGCGGTACCAAGGAGAAAGATATCGGAAGTTCTGGAGAAGTTCATAATGGAAAATTTGGTGCTCATCTCGGAGTGAACAAAACGATTGACAAGATCCGCGAATAGATTGCACAGTAGAACTACTGCCAGGATGTGAAATCGTGGTGTCGGCAGTGCTCAACCTGTGCCGCAAGTCAAGGACCCAAAACATGAAACAGTATAATGTGGGCCTACCGTTTGAACGTATCGCCATTGACGTAGCTGGCCCTTTTCCATGGAACGATAAAGTCTGGTTATATAATCTGCAAAGGAAGGAAGGAAGATCTTCCAAGCTAACGCCAGTATGGGAAGGGCTCTACACAGTCATCAAAAGAATTAATGACGTAGTGTATAGAATTCCACGTAGCCCCAAAATCAAACTGAAAGTTGTGCACCTCGACAGGCTGAAAGCATATCACGGACATGAAGTAGCTGATCGGGACGATCGGGATTAAGAGGGAGGCAATGTTACGGCTAGTAATCATACGAATGTTTTTGTGCTACCCTATAGAACTGGCCTTGCCGCTTGCCTCGTCTATGTATGAGTCATCCCGCGCCGCGCGGCTCGCCGGCCGCGAAGATTCAGGAAAGCTAGAATTATCTCGATGCCCTGGTCGAGATTCATATAGAGTGGCCTCGCTTCTTCCCGCATATTCGTGATAGACATCGTATATAAATAGAGGATAGCGGCGAATTGTAGTTAGTTAATCATTGCATGAGTGTTGAATTGTAAAGAGCTAATTAGTTGTAAAGTTATAAAAGGAGTTTAGTTTCTTCAATTGTATACAGTGATAGAGAATAAAGAGACTATTGGTTTGGAATAGTAAGTTGTAATTTCGTTCAGAACCCACGGGAAAAACGTAACAATATCAAAATTTAAAAAAAAAATGAGAGATTACCTTATTTTGACCAGACCCACTTACTGTATAATATTTAAGTATAAATAAAAAGTTCTCTTATCATGAATCTTATATACAGGGTGTTTAATAAGTATGTCTCAAACTTCAGCGTGTCCATGAGCTATAGTTAATGGAAAAAAAGTTTCTATAAAATGTTTTGTACGGAAACTTAATTTCCTCCTAGATAGAGAGGGTGTTGAAAAGAAGTCGCGCGGATCGAAAAAAACGAGGCGACAATAACAATTCGATAGAGAATTTAGAGGAGAAAATCTCTTCTCTGTTTCGAAAATGTCGGGACTTTCGTGGAAAAATATAACGGCATCGAATTGTAGGACAAAAAAATTAAGGTTTTTGTCTTTTTTCCTAGAAAATATTTATTGTAGAAAAATTGATGGTTCGACTAGAATCAACTAAAAAAATTGAACGTGTGATCATATAACACGCTACTGAACTCGACTACGTAGCATTATATTTTTTCGTTACACAGTAACTCGCATGAAACGAACTCACCCTACCGTGCGTAAAGAAATCTCACCTCACAAAGTATGTAAATAATTTTTTATGGAATATCCAGTAACATGGAATTAGAAGAAAAGCAACGTTTTTATGCCACCAGTGGAGTAGTTATGGGTAGGAAAATCATTCTGTCACAAATAGCAAGCCGGTGGTTTTTCAATTTTTGTATTCTAAAGATTTACAACAAAGATGTTTTAACTCCTTGGTATCTAGAAACTTAGGCGTTTCCAGACCCACACATGTTTACAGAAAATGTATATTATATTTCGTCCTTTTACTAGACAGTTTATATGGTACGCCTAACAAAATACTCCTGCGTCGCCACTGAAGTCGAAGAAAACTCCTTCCTCTATTTGGAGTTTCGAATCGATCGCCCAAACTTTCCGAAGAGACACGGCTTTTGCGCAGGCTCAAGCCAATCCCAATCGTTTGCCACGGGCCCGTTGCGAATGCTTTTCGTTCGAATGGATAATAATTCGTGGGGCTTTTTTTTCGTACACAAAATCATCTTTTCCGAAACCCCACGGTGTTGTGTGGCCTAATACGAGTGAGGTAATAATATGCGCATCTTATGGGGTTTCCGGGTAACGTCGAAAACGTTGACTTCGCGATGCGTTGCGATATTCGCCTTACAATGGGAGAATCAGCTGACTTTTTATTAGGACAATCATTTTATCTCGCCCTCATGGATTTGTTAATGGTGTTTTTACCGTGAGTGTGAGGGTAAGTGTATCCGTAAATATCGATCATATAAAATTTCAATAGCCCATGTGGCCTGTTGTTGTGGACGAATGTCATTAGTTCGAAAAAGTGGTGGATATCATACAACGTGAAACAATGTAAATTAAAGGAATACAAATAAAAGGATAGCATTAAGTCAAACTAAAAATAGCATAATGAATATATTTCTTTCAAAACAATATAATATCTATAAATACAAAAATGAAAACAGTTATGATTAGTTAATAGCGTCAACAAGTACCTGATGCAAAAAACCAGTAGAGATAAGCAGATAGTAAACAAAAGTGATCCCAGTGAAATAGTTTAATCTGAACTAACCAAGTTGTCTAATTAATAATTGCCACCCAACTCATCGTCTGATTGAGAGGGCAGTCCTCTTTTCTCCAACTTTTCTGGATTGTTATTCTTTTCTCTTCGAGTAATGGCAAAATTTATGAAATAAATATATTTTAGTAAACTTTGTTAATGGATATATAATTGAGTAAATTTCGGTAACAGTCTTTTTAGATTTTTATTTTAGCTTCAATAAGTACATATAAGTATTGTACCTTTTCAGTTTTGTTTCTTATTTTCGTTTATTTTTTACCTTGGTTCCGTATTTTATGTTGTTACGACGAGAGTGTTTTTTATAACTATGTATGAGTTAATTGATTGTAAAGCTGTGTGAAGGGAGGGACGTGTGTGTCTGAATGTATACAGGGTGTCTATTTTAAAACTGACCACCCATGTCATCTGCGTAATTAGACAGATTTGTAAAACTCTCCGAAACACGTCAACAAAATTATTGAGGGGGAATATTTTTTACGAAAAATTGGGCAACCCCTCTAAACCCAGGGCTACCACTCCAAAATTCTTAAATGAGACGGGAGGTCGAATGATAGATAATTTGGAAGGAATTTTTATTCTGTACCTACATTTTGAAGTTTCATTTTTGTAATTTAACCTCACCTTTGCAGAATAACACCCATTTTAATGTTTAAATTCAGGATTTAAAAAAATAATTACTTTTTTTTGTTTCGAAATGAAACTAAGAGGGCTTTTTCATTCGGTACCTTATAATTTCACTGAAACCTGTATAAAAGTAGTTCGTTTATGTACATTACAATTTGCGGAAAAAAAATAAATGTAATAACTGGAGCTTACATTGTTTTCATAACAATTAAGGGTAAAAAATGGAGAAATTAACACGAATGGTTTATTAAAGCTGATCTAATAAATTGTTCAAAACTGTTCACCATTGGCTTGTTACAGCTGACAGAGACTGCCGTTGCCCACCTCGATAGTTGATACCATTCCATAATCTTATATACTAATAATAATAACGATTATGGTCCAGGGTCGCACGCATTTGGCATTTGGGGTGTGTATTATCATATTATATTAAGACTATAAATTATAATATGATATTCATAATAATAATAATTAATAATGTAGTATAATATACCCGGGTCTGTTCAACAAAGTTGAATGAGATAAGTTGTACTTTGTCTTTATTTGGCCAATCAGCGTCATAATAGATTTCAAAACAATAGATTAAAAAGAAGAACAATACCTACGTTGTGATATTATTATATCTTGCATAATTTTACTTGCTTAGAATGCGTTCTACGATGACAAAATTAGAGAAATTTGAGGGAAAGGCGCGTCATGTAAATTTAAACACAGATTCCTAATACACTTAATTTATTAGAGAAAACGTGCCAAATTATTAGCGAAAAACGCGCCGTACTCAGCCTGGAATTCTCGACGAGAAACCCTCGATCTAAATTTCTAACCGAATTATGCTGTATAATATTTATTAGTATAATATAAATTAAATTATTGTCTCCCGTGCCACAATTCGTAGTTCCACACCTGTAACAATACATTTAAAACTGAAGTGGGTGTTGTTAGTTAGCCAGACACCGCTGGAAGGTACTGAGGTCCTGGATTACGGAGGCTACCCAGCTATTTAGTTGCAATTTGGGCCAATATCTCTAGAATGATCATTACATTTATAACTAGAATATTTTTCCGTCAGGGGAGGAAATAGTTAGTAGATTCATCAAGGCCCTTGCGTACACTCTCAGTCATACTAAAATTAAAATCCTAGCACGAAAAGAAAGCAAATAATACATTTTCTGTTTTCATTTAAAGCAGTGTTGTTCACAGCATAAACCGATTTCATTAAATATATGTACACATGTTATGCCATCAAATATGACTTATCCATGAGAATAAAAGCAATACTTGTACAAATTTTGTTAATAACAATATTATAAATTTTACTGACCTGCAATAACATGTTACAGCACAAAAGCAAAAACCATTCACGAAAATCACCCGTACACTGCGCTGGTATTCGATTTAGGATCCCGTAAAAACCCTTGCAAAACCCAACTTCAATTTATGAGTTTTTTTCTCTTTCTCTTTCTTTACATCAGGTCTAATGAAATAATATTTTAAATAGGCGGGTTACCTCAATAATTATTATTCACTATAGTAATGTAATATAGTACTTTTACTAAAAGTATTTATAATAATAAAGTGCCTTTCGTATAAATACAATATATTCAAATATGTGTAGGTATTAAGGTATAATAAAATATTTGGCTTCCCTTTCTTGCGAATCTTGTGTCGGGTGGCGGTGCCCACCTGGCCCACCCAGGCGTCAAATAGTCACGCAGCCATCAGTGCGCTGACCTCCCAAGTAATCAGCTCTAACATGGTCTGGGAATGCTTAGAGAAATTAAATTAAGTAAGAAAATAAAGCGGTTACGCTTCTATGAGTTCCGGAACGGATCGGAGTGGAAGGGAATGAAAAAGCAGATGAACTCGCAAAGAAACGAGCTGAATCACCCTTTTGTGGGTTAAGTACCAGTGGAATACCGGAAGAACTCAAGAACGACGCTTTTAATAAAATACTCAAATATTGGATGAAACTACCACGAATGAAGCAGGCAAAAATAATTCTGGGGAATTATAACCAGAAGAGATCAAACGACTGCATCAATTTAAGCAAAAATAAGCTCGGAATACTAAAAGGGATTTTGACAGGGACTTGTCGGTTGAAAGGACACCTTTAAGGAATTAGTAAAGGAAGAAGACTACAGAAGAGGCCAACACCTCTATTCATATTCTATCAGAATGCATTACCCTGAATAAACCGACGACGGCGCGACATTTGGGAGCTTATCGAATAGAGGAAGGAGATCTACTTACCCTGAAGCCATCCGACATTCTAAACTTCCTGAAGGTTATAGAATTGGGAGAACTGATATAGCCCTTGCGACACCATGAACGGCTGGTCAGGAGAGGGGAACACAATAGATCTTCTAGGTCGCAGTATACAGATAAACCCCGAGAACATATATGCACACATACATACATACATACATACATACATAAGATTTGAGATATGCTTCTGAACAAAAAAAAACGCACAAATTCGTTCAAAGTCAATTTGAAACGCTTTTTGAGTTTTGCATCAATTTTGATAATTTTTTTCTCAAGTTGTAGGCGTGTTTGTTATGATTTTTATCTGATATTCTTTTTGCAAAAGGCTTTAATGAATTTAGTACCTATACACTGCAGAATCAAAGGTTGCATTATGCCCTAAATTTCTGTGGAAGAATCTAATGGCAAAATGATGGGCCTATGTCTGACATTTTTAACGATGCAATTTTCGACAATAACAACAATTAAAAATATTGCATATAAATAATAAATAAATAAACCAG
The DNA here is from genome assembly GCA_016904865.1 of Pissodes strobi. NCBI lineage: Eukaryota > Metazoa > Arthropoda > Insecta > Coleoptera > Curculionidae > Pissodes > Pissodes strobi. The sequence goes on from JAEQML010057060.1 coordinate 30,869, forward strand.
TACTAATATTATGTATGGCCTCCTCGAGCTCTCTGATGCCATGCGACGTGGTAAGGACTGAACACAATCGGCAATTGCCCTTTGAAGAATGTTTAATCACTCTTGAAGAAGAGCGATTTGAAGATCCGGAATGGTTTCTGGATGTCAGTTGCAAATTAGCCTGCGTAACATACTCTATGATCAATCGGGTTTAGATCAGGACTACGTGAAGGCCAGTCTAATCGTTGAATGTCCATTTCATCCAGATAATCGTTGACAACTCTTGCGATATAATGCCTGGCATTATCGTGCATTAAAAAAAAAATTACCAACAAATGGAGCGAAAAGAATGACCAATCGCGTCAGTTAAAGCGCCATTTCCCATTAGAACGAAGGGTACGAGCATGTAATGAAATTCCAGTCCAGCCCACACCATAATACTACCGCCTCCAAAAAGTATTCTCAGAGGTATGCAACATTCTGAAAAATGTTCTTCGCGCCTCCTCCATACACGCTTACGTCCATCCGGTGAACGCAAACAAAAACCCGAGTCACATATTTCCCTTTTTAAGGAAATTTTGTACCATGGAAGAAAAAATGCCTTCAAAAGGGAAGAATTTTGAATATCATAAAATTAAAACATTATAGCTTATACATACCAGTCTACGACTAGGCTCGTCACACATGCCCTAGCTTTCTAATTAAAAAAGAAATTTTATCCTAAAATGAGAAATTTTAAATCAGGTAGAGAGGAAAAAGCGAACTGAAAGTTGGCAACACTGAGTAGATATAAATCCGCGGTCTCGTAAAGGTAAAGCAGTTAGAGCAACAAAATGATCACCTCGTTGATTTGTGGCTCGTGGAAGGTATTGCTCGTGGTCTTCCTGATCCTGGACGTGGTGCGTACTCACCAGTGTGACGTGACGTAAGGAATTGATTGCATCTTGTATAGTGTCCGTGCTCCTTGCTCTGCCCAAGACATTATTTGCAATGTAACGTAAATCACCACTATCATCATTAAAAAAAACTTTAAATGCTGAATGACACTGTATGACACTATTAATTAAAAAATGCAAACGCAAACAACATCAATTCTAATCGTAACGTTACTAGACAACATGGTAAAAAGGTTGCTTGATTAAAATGCAATGTTTTTGATTTGTGTCATTGTTGTAAATTGTATTTACTTTAAAAACAGAGATATTGATAACAATAAAAAAATAAATATTTAGAAATAATGTGCTTTAAAAGTGCCATACATCATAGACATAGACCCATTTTTTTGTCGTTAAATTCCCCTATAGAGCATTCAAGTTTTGGTTCTACACTGTATAACATCAAATTCATTAAACTTTTTTGCAAAATCAATATCAGATAATAATCATGATAATAGCGCCTACAACTTGAGAAAAAATTATCAAAGTGGATGAAAAACTTAGGAGTTTTTAAAATTGAGTTCAAATTTTGTTTTTCCTATTTTTGTTGTCCAGACGTATTACGAGATACCTATACTCACTATTTAAATACGAACCTGGATTTTTTAAACTTATATTTCAAAAGGACATTTAATTTGCTATTCAACCATGTGTCACAGGAATATGCTTAGACCCGAAAAATCGATAATCAGAGAATTTTTTTGAAAATAGTTCTTCATAAGGTGCTGTAAAATTCCACAATTTATTACATAAATAAATTTGACACATGATAAATACATATGAAATGATTACTTCAAGGTAGCTTTGGAATAGAGTTCTTTCAAAATTTTTAATAAGTGGTAATCGTACTTAAGCTATTCCATAAGTATTTTTTTCAAATGAAACGCTCATTATTTCAGCACCTCGATTTTTTGTAAATATATATTGAAAGGGTTAAATATATAAACAAAACAGACTCGTGCGAAAAACTATTTTTAAAAATTTTCCTGTCGATTGATTTTTCGGTTCGAAATGGAGGAAAACTTATTGGTCTGATATATGA